>SEYY01004323.1:100000-107500 GCA_009176605.1 Armadillidium nasatum
ATTGTTTCAGCTAATTTGGCCCAGGTCTTATTGCTTTGTATAAAGCATTTACAAGTTCTCTTCTTTGATGCTGTTTGGGTCAAGATTTATTTGCGTAACAGATTTAATACACATCATTCACGGCCCATTCCTCACTCTATTTATCGCTTTTTGTAAACAGCATTCTTTTTTCATTTCGATTGTTTCTTTACTAAAATGTAACTTCTAAACAAAGACATATTTCTATATCATTTTTCTTCATCTACCTCTAAACCAAGCATTTTGAATCAGCTTTAACGCTGGTGAGAATAATGCCATTTTTCAGCCCGTTCCAAAAATGCTTCAATTTATCACCTAACTACATCGCTTCAATCACGTGACGACTTTTAAAACTTTTTATTTTATTTTATATTCTAAAAAGTATCGTATTTGCACCTGTCGTCCTTTCCCACGTAAGCTCTTTTGTTGGTCAAAATATACTATTTTTCATATACTGTAATGGTACCCTTCCATTTTAGACATTAAGTTTTACAATTATTATCGTCATACATTCGACGGTGAATAAACCACCATTAGTTAAAGGCCAAAAATCAAAAATTCTTTTTCAAAATGAATATAAAAATTTAATCTTATTTAGAATCTAAGCCTTCCGTTCAATGTATATGGTACACACACAAGTATACATGCTGTATATATATATATATATATATATATATATATATATATATATATATATATATATATATATATATATATATATATATATATATATATATATATATATATATATATATATATATATATATATACATATGAGAGAGAGAGGAAAAACTTATTTTTCCTTTACTCTCTATATTTATTAAGGACGATTTAAGCCAATGCCATGTGCTACATGTGACAAAAATAAATGTTTGAAAATAAATGTTTGAAAACAAATGTTTGAAAAGACTTCTCTTACGTAAATGAAAAGTTGAGCATTACGTGACGTAACAACCGTTATGTAATTGTAAAAGAAAATTTGATTTCTTTTATAAAACAAAAATATTAAAAAAAAAAATAAAATAAAAATAAATAAAAACTTTTAAAATTTGAAAAAATATCAGTTACTCAAATCACTTTTCATACAAGTGAAATTTTAAATTGAAATAAAATAGAGCGAAGTCAAACAAAATAAAAATTTATTTATAATAATAATTTTATGTAAATAATGAATGAATTAATTAAGGCAAAATGAAAAAGTGAAATTATTCATTGGTGTCAGTCATAAAATATGGAATTTGTCATTTTTACGTTATATATGACGATATTCAACTTAAAAATTAAACACATTCTTCAATTAATTAAACTGATCCTTTTATTTCCATTAAAGAAATACAGAAAAAATCGCACAAAAATCGTGGACATATTTTCTCAAATTCATAATTATAAAAATAAAAATTTAATTTTTTACTCAAAACAATACAGGAATAAAATGACAAATATATGAGGAGTGAGCTGCTCTGTACTCTCCTCTTTCAATGCCCATGCCCATAATATATATATATATATATATATATATATATATATATATATATATATATATATATATATATATATATATATATATATATATATATATATATATATATATATATATATATATATATATATATATTAGGGATGGAGTGAAGTATCGGTATCGGCAGTATCGGCACATTTTTTGGTATCGGTATCGGTATCGAACGCTCAGGTATCGGTATCGGTATCGGCTAAAAATGGCCTATACCGATACCAGATTTTTTTCGTCCCTTTGGCTTAATTAAATAATGTAATTTTTTTATTAATATTACGTAATATTTTGAAACGCCGTTTCGCGATAATTTTGTTTCCCGAACATTATATGTTGTTTTCCACTAAAAGTTTATTTTTTCAAATGCAAAAAATTGTTTTTCAATTTATTTTCACGCCATTTACTTCTTACCATTTGGTTTGTTTTCTTAAATATTTTATTTTTATTTTAATCCTTGATTAATCCGTTAGTAACATATTAAGATGGTAACCAAGGTACATGATACATATATATATATATATATATATTATATATATATATATATATATATATATATATATATATATATATATATATATATATATATATATATATATATATGTATATGTGTGTGTGTGTGTGTGTGTGTGTGTGTGTGTGTGTAGGGGAGAAAGTATCGCCGTCCAAAGCGATGCAAGTACCCTTTATTAGGCATACTCCGGGGAGTGACAGTATGGTCTAGAATCTAGACCATTTCGTTTCACTTCCTAGCCCTTTGGTTCGTTCCTTTTCGCTTTTCACCTTCTCAGAGGGTCTCTAATGTACCCTCGACTCATATTTATAGTGTCTATGCTCCCACTTCTCCTTCCCCCAACTTCCTTCTCATGTTCCAAATTTACAAGCGCTTACTAGTCAAATACCTTTGTAAAAAAAAAAAAAAAAAAAAAAAAAAAAAAATGTTAAACTCAAAGCAGCCTCAGAGATGCTTCGAGGAGCGGCGTTCTTTTTAAAGTTTTCAAATCTCAATTGGAAGCATCTCAATTCTTCAAATCTTATCTTTGATCGCTAGTATGACTTCCATAAGAAACGCTGTACTGGTGATCTCTTTCTATTCTCTCTGACTATCGGTCATCCACTCTACGGCATTTCGGTGAATCTTTTGCTATCGCGCTGGACATTTCGAAAGCCTTCGATAGGGACTGGTACAAATCTTTGATTTCTAAACTTCCCTCTTTCAGAATTTATCCTTCTCTTTGATTTTCTTTCTGATCGATCTATAGCTGCTGTTGTAGACGGCCACCGTTCATACTTTAAATCTGCTAATAGTGGTGTTCCTCTTTATTCTGTCTAATCCCCAAAACTTTTTAAACTTTTCATTAATAATCTTCTCTCTATTACTTCATCATCTATCCGATCCTATGCTGATGATCTCACCAATCATTACTCCTTTCAGTTTGAAAGGCACCCCTCCCAGCAACAGTTATTTGACACTAGAAAGGTTGACTTGGAATATCTGAGGAAGAAATTGAGGAAGAGGAAGAGAAAACATTGTTTTTTTCAATGCCTCAAAAACTCAATTCCTCCATATCTCTACTCGAGACTATCTTCTACAAAACTATAACATCTTCGAAAACACGCAACTCAAGCCTTCATCTGTCCTTAATAATCTCTAGTGGTCTTTCTTGGAAGGATTACATTACTTCTCTTTCTAAACAAGCTTCTAATAGGTTGAGTATTCTGTTGCGCATTCGTGATTTTTTTACGTCAATCCAGTTGCTTTATCTTTATAGGGGTGTTGTTCTCCCCTGTATGGAATACGCCTCATACATCCGGAGTAGTTCCACTCACACAGCTCTCCTTGACAAGATGGAATCTGGCTTTTCGTCTTAAGAACTCTTCCTTTCTCACTAATTCTCTCCAGTCTCTTTCTGCCCGTAGAACTGCTGCGTAACTCACTATATACAATCGCTAGTACAATGGACACTGCTCTTCTGAACTATCCCGTTGCTTTTCTCCTCCATTGAGAACACGTTGGTGTAACACGATATTCTACACAGTCTTATCCTTTCTCTGTTCAACTGTCTGATCCTAGACTGAACCGCTATGCCTAATCTTATATACACAACAACTGGTAAAGTCTGGAACACACTCTCTTTTTCTATTTTAACGATTAGGTTCTGATATGGACCCAACTTTGGTGGAAATTAGTAGTTTTCTGGTCTTTACCCACCAGAGGATATATATAATATATATATATATATATATATATATATATATATATATATATATATATATATATATATATATATATATATATATATATATATATATATATATATATAGAGAGAGAGAGAGAGAGAGAGAGAGAGAGAGAGAGCCAAGATAGAGAGAAGTTAAGAGAGGTGATAACAAGTTTTGCTGAAAAGCTAAAAGAGGTGGGATTGATCGTGAATGTTGAAAAGACAGAACTGTTAATAATTAGAAGGGAGGAAGAGGAAGAGGAGCTTGTGCTGAAGGTGCATGGCGAGGAGGTGATTGTGGTAGAGAGATGTGAATATTTGGGGAGAGAAAGTATTCATAAGGGAATGAAGTAATATGCTGGAAATCACCAACTGGATGGAGAAATACGGAAGAATGGTGTGAGCGCTGTACCCAGTCTTGGCAGACAAAAGAATGGATATAGGAGTAAAGAAAGTAATTTTTGAAAGTACTGTAACCTCAATTTTGTAATATGGAACAGAGACTTGGAGTGCAACAACAAGAGAAGAAAGCAGAATTCAAGCAACAGAGATGAGGGTGTTGCGTTTGATGGTGGGAAGAACCAGGAAGGAGAGGATAAGAAGCGAAAGAATTAGATAAAGTATAGGGGTTGAACCAATTAATCAAAAGATAGATATAGCAAGACTGAGATGGTTGGGACACGTGTGGAGGATGCAGGAGGGGAGAGAGACTAGAGGGAGGTGAGAGTGCAGGCCAAGATTAAGAAGACCGAGAGGGAGACAAATGAGAGATGAATGGAGTCAGTTCGGGATTCACTGAGGCGCATCAGCTGCCTATGATGGAACAGTTGGTGGCAGATGGAATTATTTACGACAGATCTAGATAGAGACGAGTGCTGGCCCCACTGACAGGCCCCTAGAGCCTTACTTGGATCTGATATATATATATATATATATATATATATATATATATATATATATATATATATATATATATATATATATATATATATATATATTATTATTATTATATTTTCTTTAACCTCCGTTCTTTCTAAAGTTTTCGAATCTATCCTTAACAGGAAGATTTGGAAACATCTCAATTCTTCTAATCTTATCTCAGATCGCCAGTATGGCTTTCGAAAGAAACGCTCTACTGGTGATCTTCTTTCCCTTCTCTCTGACTCTTGGTCCTCTGCTCTTCGGCATTTCGGTGAATCTTTTGCTGTAGCGCTGGACATATCGAAAGCTTTCGATAGAGTCTGGCACAAAGCTTTGATTTCCAAACTTCCCTCTTTCGGAATCTATCCTTCTCTCTGTGACCTTCTCTCTGATTTCCTTTCCGGTCGTTCTATAGCAGCTGTTGTAGACGGCCACCGTTCATCCTATAAATCTATTAAGAGTGGTGTTCCTCAAGGATCTGTCCTATCCCCAACACTTTTTCTGTTTTTCATTAATGACCTTCTCTCTATTACTTCATCTCCTATCCACTCCTATGCTGATGACTCCACCCTTCATTATTCTTTTCATTTTGAAAGACGCCCCTCCCAGCAACAGTTAATAGAGGCAAGGAGGGTGGCCTTGGAGCAACTAACCTCTGATCTATCTCTCATTTCCAATTGGGGCAAAGAAAACATGGTCGTTTTCAATGCCTCAAAAACTCAATTCCTTCCATCTCTCTACTCGACACAATCTTCCACACAACTACGATATCTTCTTCGAAAACACTCGACTCAAACCTTCATCTCTCCTTAATATTCTTGGTGTTTCTTTTTCTCGTGATCTTTCTTGGAAAGATCACATTAACTCTCTTTCTAAACAAGTTTCTAAGAGGTTGGGTGTTCTGAGGCGCCTTCAGTATTTCTTCACACCACCCCAGTTGCTTGCTCTGTATAGGGGTGTTGTTCGCCCCTGTATGGAGTATGCGTCACACATCTGGGGTGGTTCCACACACACAGCTCTCCTGGAAAAGGTGGAGTCTAGAGCTTTTCGCCTTATCAATTCTCCTGCTCTCACTAATTCTCTCCAATCTCTTTCTGCCCGTCGAAATGTTGCGTCACTCTCTCTCTACTATCGCTATTACAATGGACACTGCTCTTCTGAACTCTCTCGTCGCATACCTCCTCCATTAAGAAGGGCTCGTGCGACTCGTCTTTCTACACAGTCTCATCCTTTCTCTGTCCAACTCTCTGACCCCAGACTTAACCTCTATGCTCAATCTTACATTTACCCTACTGGTAAAGTCTGGAACACAATTCCTTCATCTATTTTCCCAACTACCTATGACTTAAGCACCTTTAAACGCCGTGTATCAGGTCATGTCGGCCTTTAATTTGACCATGTTTCCGACTTCCCTCCCAACTCTGGTGGAACAATGGTAGGCCTCTGGCCTTTGCCCACCAGAGGAGAAATAAAAAAAAAAAAAAAAAAAAAAAATATATATATATATATATATATATATATATATATATATATATATATATATATATATATATATATATATATATATATATATATGTATATATATATATATATATATATATATATATATATATATATATATATATATATATATATATATATATATATATATATATATATATATATTATATATATATATATATATATATCTTATAAGTAAAAAATTGGTATCGGTATCGGTATCGGTGAAATTGAAAGTCTTTGGTATCGGTATCGGTATCGTTAAAAATTTTGGTATCGCTCCATCCCTATAATATATATATATTATATATATATATATATATATATATATATATATATATATATATATATATATATATATATATATATATATATATATATATATATATATATATATATATTACTGATAATATGATCATATTTATTATTGAAATTAGATCACTTCATAAATAATGTCTGAAATGTAATATGGATAAAAAAGATTTTCGCTACCCTAAAACTCTAAAATTAGAACTACCGTACGTTTGAATAAGCTTTGGCGATTAAGTTACGTCGGTAAAGAACGATCTGACTTATTTTTCACTATCATGACTCACTTAAAGATAGTGTCTATGGTGCACATAAAACATGTAAAACTTTAAATTTAGGAAATATCACAATTAAGTAGAAACAACTCGAAAAATTTATTGCATTTGCGTGGTATATATCGTTAATGATAATTTACTGGATATTTTGACGTCTTAAAAAATGTGATTTTGGATTAAGCCTTAAGAGATATGGCACGAAGAGGCTTTTCTGTTGAACTCAACTCGACAGAAATAGCCGTTTTGCGTTTCAAGTATTATACCCATTTTCAAGTTAGTCAACGGTTCATCTACAAAACTTGAGAAAGCGACCAAATTTGGACATGGGTTCTTTCTGATATTCTAGAATACAAATGCATATATGAATGGATATCTTGTATTCTACTCACTCTTGTGAAAGCTTCTCTCCATTCTTGAAGAGATTAGTGACTGACAATTTAAAAATGACTATTAAAAGAATGTGAAGAAAAGCAGAAAATAACTTAATGAAGATGAACAGGCCAAAACACGACAGAAAAAGATTCAAGGCAAAGTTTTGATAAGAGTTTGGTGAAATTGATCTGTTGTGATCTTCTTTCAGGTGTTACCATTCAATATAACTTTCACAGTAAGGATCAATTATTAACAGTTATTGAGTTTGAACATTGTCTTTTAAGAACGGAGAACTTTTTGAACAACTTTAAAGGTACAGTGTTCCATCTGGATAACGTTCAGACCTATGCTACATGGATCGCAAGGTAAAAATTGT
>SEYY01004323.1:112500-132500 GCA_009176605.1 Armadillidium nasatum
CCTCTGTGGAATATCACCTCTCTAACTCTCATCCTAACCTTTTGCTCTTGTCTGAGCCCCAGATATCTAAGAATTCCTCCTCTAGCTTTTTTAATATATCCAACTATAACTTATTTCATAATTTCCGTTCTAAGGGTGGAGTGTGTGCCAGCGTAAACACCAACACTCCGGTAACAAGCCTTGTAAATCTTGAATCTCCTAATTTCGGTGTTCTATGGCTTAAAATCTTTTTCCCTACCACTACCTGCTACTGTTCTCCCAATAGAACAGATCTTTCTACCTTTTTTGAGTATCTAACTACTTCACAAGAGACGGTTACATCTTCACATCCAAATACGGAAGTCCTCTATTTAGGGGATTTCAATGTACACAACACTGAATGGTTGGGTTCCTCTCATACTGATACAGGAAGAGAGAAGGCTAAATCATTCAGAATTCTCAACAATTTAGAGCAACTGATTAAAGAACCAACACACATTCCGGATTGCACCAACCAATTCTTAAACACTCCTGACTTATGTTTCACTACTAGTCCTTCTCTCTATAAATACGCTATCTTCGCACCTATTGGAAAATCTTACCACAATCTAATTACCCTTAATTTTCATGATTTCTCTCCAACTGCTCCACCCTGCCCTAAGCATGTCTTCTGGCTCTTTGATCGGGCTGGCTGGGATGCTTTGTGTTGCTTCTACGCTAATTATCACTGGATGGACTGCTTTGTCTCTGAAGACGCTTTGATTTCTGCAGATAAGGTGAGGGCCGTAATCGTTGATGGGATGAGCAGGTTCCCTCCTTCTTCATTTGAATCTTTCTCTCCTCAAAATCCATGGTTCGATTGCGCTTGTTCTCGTGCCATTCAGGCTAGAGACATCGCGCACCGAGAGTGGAAAAATTCTCTTTCTCCTATCACTCTTGCTAATTTTCATTTAGCTCGGAATCGTTGCAAGGATACTCTTCGACTACAAAGCGGACTCACCAAAAGAAGGTGTGTTGAGCTCCTTAATTTTACTATTGACAAATCTTTCAGGCCTCTTGCCAAAAATATCTCGAACAACTTCTGTAAATCTTCCTTTCCTCCTCTTACTCGCTCTGATGGTTCTGTTGCTAATACTCCCATTGAAAAGGCTAATCCCTTCTCCTCTCAGATGTCCTATGTCTTTACCTGTGATTACGTTTCATCAGGTGCATGAGCTTCTGAGATCTATGAACGTAAAGAAGGCAAGTGGCCCGGATGGCATTCCTTCCCGAGTTTTAAGGGACTGTGCTTCTGAGCTGGTTCCGTCCCTCGTTCAACTTTTATCTCTATGCCTCAATACTAATACTTTCCCTCAGAGTTAAAAGCTTATATTGGTCCAGCCTATTCTGAAAAAGGGTAGCCGCTCTGATCCTTCTAACTATCGCCCTATAGCTCTCACTTGTATTCAGTCTAAGAACTTTGAAACCCTTCTCAACTCTCACTTCTTGGATCATCTGGAATCTCATTCCCTTCTTTCTGATCGCCAGTAAGGCTTTCGACGTTCGAGGTCTGCTGGTGATATACTTTCCTATCTCACAGATTTATGGTCTTCTGCCCTTAGGGAATATGGGGAGACTTGTGCGGTGGCGCTTGACATATCTAAGGCATTTGACCGGGTATGGCATGCGTGACTGCTTTCCAAACTCCCTTCCTTTGGGTTTCCTCTTTCTCTTTGCTTACTTATATATAGCTTTCTTTCTAATCGTTTCATTTCGACTGTTGTTGATGGGGAGACTTCTTCTTCCTTTTCTGTTAATAGTGGTCTTTCTCAGGGTTCTGACTTGTCTCTTACTATATTCCTACTTTTCATTAATGATCTTCTCAGCTGCTCATCAAACCCAATCCATTCATATGCCGATGACTCGACCCTCCATTCTTCTACTCATTTCAAATCTACTTCATCCTTTGCACCTAGAGATGCCTCTAGTCTTCATCTTTCCGATTCCATTCTTGCAGATCTGGATAGAATTTCCCCGTGGGGTCGTCTTACCATTGTGAAATTCAACTCTTTAAAAATTCAACTTCTAGAAATCTCCCTCTCAAAGACACCTCCTAATTTTCCTATTTCTTTCAACGGTTCTCCCGTCTCTCCTGTTGACAATATAAACCTCCTTGGCTTTCATATAAATAAAAAAATGTCTTGGAAACCTCACATCACAATAGTTGCTAGGACG
Source organism: Armadillidium nasatum (assembly GCA_009176605.1). Classification (NCBI taxonomy): domain Eukaryota; kingdom Metazoa; phylum Arthropoda; class Malacostraca; order Isopoda; family Armadillidiidae; genus Armadillidium; species Armadillidium nasatum. The sequence continues at coordinate 114,694 of SEYY01004323.1, forward strand.
GCCTCAAAGAAGTTGGAAGTTCTGTTTAGACAGCGAGAATTTTTTCCTTCTTCGCAGTAACTCCAATTATATAATGGTCTTATCCGCCTTTGAATGGAGTACTGCTCTCATATCTGGGGTGGCTCAGGTTTCACCTGTCTTTTGGATAGGGTTGAGTCGAAAGCTAAAAGACTTATAAACTGTTCCGCTCTTACTAATCCAATTGACAATTTATCTTTCCGACGCGACTCTGGTGCCTTGTCTCTGTTCTATAGGTACCACAGCGGTAAATGCTCGAAAGAACTGACCACTCGTATACCTCCACCTTTACGGCTTCCTCGTAGCACAAGGGGTGCACTGTCAGCACATGAAGTTTGGGTGAATTTAGACAACTCCAGGCTTGTCCCCTGTGGTGCCTCCTTCTTTCCAGGCACCTCTGTTTTGTGGAATTCTCTCTCATCTTCTGAGTTTCTTGCTGAATTTAATCTCAATTTCTTTAAAGCCCACGTTTGTGCTCACCTGAGAAATTTTAGTTAGGTGGGGCTTGCAGGATTTTTTCTATCTTTTTATTATTAAGACACCCCCTCCTTGAATAGGGCTCTGCCCGTGAGCAGTGGTGATGTATAAAAAAAATAATTAATTCTCCTCATGTGAAGCTCAGAAACTAAAAATAGCTGAAGCTTTCCCATACCATGTTAAAAACTGCAAACCGGATCTTAACATTAATTAAGTTTAACGAATGTCACTCAAACTAAATGTAATATAATGTACTTTTTAATTTTATAATTTATCCTAATTTTTACTTAAAAGTTTATTCCTCTATAAGAATCCAAATTCTGATGATGTCCGAGGTTTGTAGACGAAACCGATCGAAAATAAATATAATTGTGCTTCTTACTTTCTTTATAAGATGCTCTCAAGAATTATATTAATTAAGGGTGTGTTCCACGAAATCTGGAATGACATTGCGCTTTAGCCAAATGCAGACAAATCATTTAGTAGAATCTTGATTTTCGTGGAACAATTCGCTGTGGCAAATGGCAGCTGATAAACAAATTTTAATATATATTAAATATAATTTAGTCAGTTATATAATTAATTCATTAAACCACTTAATTCAATTAATATCATAAAGGTATATATAGGTAATGAACGAGTTAAATTAAAAACCTTGGAACAATTGAAATCCAGAATAAGTGAAAATAATTAATTTGCTTCATTTAAAATAAATGAATGATCCGAAAATTCTAAAATAATTTATCTGTAATAATGTGTCAGATATTATACTGTAGTCATCCAAATTCAAGAGATTATCAAAAAAGAAAAAAAAGAAAAATAATATATTTTCCCTCTCTGACAATCTCCCGACTTAGTTGACTTCCGAATGAAAAATATAACTAAGATGATTTGATTTAAACGATACACCCATTCGCATTTAATTTTGGTAGTGGACTGTATTTCGTTATATGAATGAGAAATACGAATGGGGAGAATCAACAACTCTAGTTGCCAACTCTAAGTTTCATTCGGAGCACATTTCAACCTATTCCTTTGTGTCTTCAATTGAAATGACCCCCTTTCGTTAGACAACAAAGGAACAGCCAAAGATTGGGTCTTTTTATTCTTATATAAAATAAATAATCTATTTAAAATAAAACTTTAACCTTCCTACCCTCTCCTTTCGAACCAAACCATCTCAAAAGAATTGTGAAACTATTCTCTAAGATATTTAAGAATGGCTTGATTCGAAATTAACTGAAGAGACAATCCTTCAGAACTGAAGAAAGTGAGAGGATAAAAGGGAGAATAATTTTCATGTTTGTTTTTTATTATAAGGATAGTAAAAGGAATCTGTAATGAATATAATAAATAAAATATAATCCAAATGTTGTTGACGTTACGTTAATATTTGATTATGGATACAGTAATGTATTTAAATAACCAAAAAATAAATATAATATATAAATAATTTGTAATAAATAAATATAATATAATATAGTTAAAGCGTCAATATATAACTAAATAATAGTAAAGCTATCTTACTTAATTAATAATATCTAACTTATAAGTTAAAGAGTCCATTATTTTTATAAACTTTAAGTTTATACAGTAATAGTTTTATTTACATCTAAATACTAAGAGTGTAAATAAACCAATTTTTTAACTTAGAACTAAGTTAAAATTAAGTACCTGTCTGTCTTATTTAAAAACAGCAACTCTTAATATTTACAATAATTATTTTATTTACAAGTCACTCCATTAATTCTAGAGTGAAACTTCTAATAAGTAGATTTATTTTATCTACCAAGAACACATTGTAACTATTACTGATATAATAACTCAAATGTAACCTAACAATTTAAAAGTGTAAATGATTCTAATAAACAAACAATAAAAAAAAAATCCTATTGTGTATCATAGGTTGTAAGCAAAGCTGTGATTGAAATTTTTTAAACACCGAAGAAAGGTGTTTTAAGTCTTACCGAAAGATAGTAAGAAAGATAGGATAGGACTTGAAATACCGAAATTCCCTAAACTAATGATGATTACCTCACATCTGAAATAAAAAAAAATAAAAAAGATGAATCTAGAAGATATTTAGTTGTCTGTTTTTCAACGTAGGAAATTGTAGAATTCAAGACAAAACTCAAATTTCTACAACTTCGCGTAGGAAGACAACTAAAATAAGGAAAGACTAAGTTGAAGTCTTAATAGGATTTTCGTTTTAGGACTCACCGGAGAAGGGGAATTTGTACGAATTCCTCTTCTCTCAAAGCTGGAAAATCCTAAAAAGATAACAACTTCAGAATTAAGTTGACAGGAAAAACACTCGGTACTTTCTTTTCTTTTTAACTTACCGGAATTAAGTGAGGCGTACCGAGAAAAAAACCTAACTAAGAATTAAACAATTCGTGCAAAGTGAATAAATATTTCCGTCTAGTTATTTATAAAAAAAAGCATAACTAGACCCTGGCTCAAGCCTCCTCTGATTAGAATCAGAGTTTTAATCCTGATTGGGATTTGCAAAGTTTAAAACAACTATGCAAATAAAATAATAAAGATAATTTAACCTGCGAATCTAATTTAAATAATGGAACTAAAAGAAACGATTTAAAAATGATATAAGGGAGGTAATCTAGAGTTCCAATATTCACAGGTTAAAAATTCTAAAACCTTCTTATAAGGAAGAAAGTCTAAGAATGCCGGAGTATGCTAATTTCTAGCTATTTATACTCCGACAGTCGACGGAAAGGTAATTGTTCTTAAGTAAAAAAGAAAAACAAGAAAATCTTCTAACAGGAGAAGTGTGTTTTATACTAATTTTTAAATTAACCAACTAACCACAAGCAGAGATGAAAAGGCTTTAATTATCCATAAAATAATAGTTTTCCTTAATTTCCTCCCGTTCTCTAAACATTCCTAAAATCACCTTTCATTAACAGAGGTATTTTTACTATTTACTATGAATTTTGTTATCAGAGGTCACAAGATTTACAACTATAAAATAAATTTAATCTTTAAAACTGATAACAGATACCTGTTTACTAAAAATTAAGTAAGATGCAATTTTGTTTGTTCCAAACATCTCTCCCTGTTGAAGAAAAATGCTTCCAACCCATTCAAAAAATCAAGTACGTTAAATTTACAAACACAAATGAAGCGGCCATTTCCCTTCTCACAACAAATCCTACCAACCTTAAAGGTATAGTAAACAACTGTTAAATTTTTCATTCAACAACCATTTCCACACTAAAACCATCTCAGAAGGACAAATAATTTCAATCTATACATAATGTATTAAAATAGTTGTCAATATGAAAGATATTTCCATTTTATAGTCTATTTAAATAATTATTATAAAGATAATTAGGAAGGATTGGCAACCTTGTCATTGACTCTCTCTGAGTGCTGGGTTCCAACTGTCGCCAGACGAATTATTTTATTTAATTAAAGTTTCAAATCATTACTTTTATTATTAAAAGTAAGATGTCATTAAATTTTTATACATATTTAATGAATTTTAATAAAGGAATGAGAAGTAATTACAATTTTAATAAAAAATATAATAAAAGTTTCAATAAAAACGAATTGACAACTTTAAAAGTACAGTTATGCGTAGTCTGTTGAATATAAAGAATTCTCAAGACTCACATAAAAAACGCACACATGTGAATGTTTACATGTGTATAATTTTTAGAAGCAATATATATACGGTATTACAACCATATTGAAATATCAAGTTCTATCTTCATTTTATCCTTGGTAGTAATATTTATATAAAATTTGCTACAAATAATTTGCATACAAATCTATCTGGATAAGAATGTTTACATAATATAGTTATTCTAAAAGAAAGTATTTTCTTAACTCCTCAATGTTCGTTTACATCATTTGACCATTCAAGATTGAGCAGCGAAAATTAAAGATCGAAATTTTTATCTTCAATTTTCGCTGGAAGGAGCAAAACAATACTGCAGTAAAACTCGTGGAACAAAATTCATGGGACACTTTTTTTTAACAATCTTTAGGATCTTTAAAGAATCTTGATAGTGGAACACCCCCAAAGAAAAAATAAATTTAAATTAGAAGAAATTTTTTAGAGAATTGGAAGGGAAATGAAAAACGAATATTAAAACGAAATCTGACATTGAATTCTCAAATAATAACAATAATAATAGTAATAATAATAATAATAATAAAAATAAATAATAATACTACTACTAATAATAATAATAATAATAATAATAATAATAATAATAATAATAATAATAATAATAATAATAATAATAATAATAATAATAATAATAATAATAATAATAATAATAATAATAATAATAATAATAATAATAATAATAATAATAATAATAATAATAATAATAATAATAATAATAATAATAATAATAATAATAATAATAATAATAATAATAATAATAATAATAATATAGTGCAAATGAATTGGAGGATTTTTCAAGTGCAATTTTTTTTTATTTTTATTTTTTTAAATTTTTCGTTAAAAGTAAATGGTTGGTGAATGTGTAATTTTTATTTTTCTCTCCCATGTAATATATGTGTAAAAGTCACTCTGTATCTCATATCTCTTGAATTAGCTACTAACTCCTCAAAAGAAAATTCGTACAACAGTTTACTTACAAGTATTTTAAGGAAATGATAATACTCTTGGTTTAAAACTTTGTTTTATATGCCCATTTATTTTATTTCCGTCTAGAAGATCTCTTCGTACTCTTTATTATTATTATTATTATTATTATTATTATTATTATTATTATTATTATTATTATTATTATTATTATTATTATTATTATTATTATTATTATTATTATTATTATTATTTCCATTTTTTACTCTTTCTATTTTTTCCTTTTCCACTTCCTCTCTTTCCCTCCCTCTCCCTGGCTCTACTTTTCCCTCTTTCTCTCCTTTTTCTCTATCTTCCTCTCTCTCTCCCTCTCTTTCTCTATCTCTCTTCATCTCTCTTCCTCTCTGTCTCTCTCTTTTCCCTTTTCTCTCTTTTCTTTTTCCCTTTATTTTTTCTCTATCTCTCCTCGATTTACGTCCTCTTTGTCTCTTTCACCTTGTTCCCTTCTCTCACTCATTCCTTCTCTTTCTCTTTCTCTACCTTTATCTCTCCCTTATTTTCTTTTCTACTGTCTCTCTCCCCTTCCTCTCTCCATTCATGTCTGCACGAACGGAATCGGAAAGTTGAAGACAAGAAGCAACTCTAGAAGCAAATGAGGGAGCAGTTTTGAAATGAGCAGAAGGAATGAGAGTTGAGTCGTCGTTATAGCAATGAACAGAGTTAGTAGTACAACTGAGGAAGTTGATGAAAAGTTAGAATAAAGTAGAGGATAGAATAGAACCCTGATGAACACCACAATTAATAGGGAAATAAGAAGTCACTCCATAAACATGCCTTGTTTTGGAGTAAGCAAAGAGAAGGAGAAAACTCAAAGGAAGGTTACTTAGAGAGCAGCGACACAGGCTATGGTCGGTCTAAAGCTTTGGATATATCAAGCGCCACCACGCAAAGACAGAAAACCATAGATTAGTAAGAAAAGAAAGAATATAACCAGTAGACCTAGAGCGACGAAAGCCATTCTGGTGATCTGAAAGATGATATTGAAACTCCAAATGATCAAGGAAATGAGAGTTGAAGAGAGTTTCAAGGACTTTAGATAGAATACAAGTAAGAGCTATTGGGCTATAGGTAGAAGGTTTAGAAATTAGAAGGTTTTTCGGGATCAGCTGAACATTTGCGCCCTTCCAGCATTGAGGAAAAGCATTAGTATTAAGGCATAGAGAGTAGATTGAAAGAAGAGAGCTCGGAAACACACTCCCTCAAAACACGAGAAGGAATGCCATTCAGACCACTTACCTTCCTTACGTTCATAGATTTTAGGATGTCACGCACCTGATCGTAAAAAATCACGGGTAAAAACCTGAGTCACCTGAGAGAAATAATAGGAGGAGGAATGTCGGAATCATCCAGTGTAGAATTTGATGAAAAAAAAGGAGATAGAGGAATTGGACTTTTCAGTAGGAGTGCCAACAACAGATCCATCATCGAATAAGAGGAGGAAAGAAGGAGGAATTTTTTTCAGTAGGAGAATCAAGGAGGTTAGCAAACTTCTTTTTGGAGAAAGCACGCTTTTCCTGTCGAAGTATATCCCTGCTACGATTTCAAGCTAAATGAAAATTAGCAAATATATATATATATATATATATATATATATATATATATATATATATATATATATATATATATATATATATATATATATATATATATATATATATATATATATATATATATATATATATATATATATATATATATATATATATATATATATATATATATATATATATATATATATATATATATATATATATATATATATATATATATATATATATATATATATATATATATATATATATATATATATATATATATATATATATATATATATATATATATATATATATATATATATATATATATATATATATATATATATATATATATATATATATATATATATATATATATATATATATATATATATATATATATATATATATATATATATATATATATATATATATAGTCTATTTAGCTTAATTGGGCTACAGGTTAATTGGTACAGCCGCTTTATTGGGCCAAATCTCAAAGAACGGAAACCAAACTAACAAACTAATACATAATTTAATCGCTTAATTGGGACAGTATCAGAAAAGGAATTTTGCAATTTTTAACATATTTTAGTGTGATGAGAATCAGTTATATATCATCGTGCGTCTGGTAAGTAGGCGTCCGCCTAAGAGTCTATAGTTGCTATACTTAGCTATTTTCATTTACAGTGTCAATTTTATTGGAAATTTTTAAATCTTTGACAGATGCCAAGAAATGATTTAACACTCTTAAGTACAATTGATTAACTTCATAAAATTAAAAGGCAGCCATCGTAGACTTGCAGATATAACTGGTGTACCAAAATCTTCCAGAGCGCGTCACCCCAGCAGGAAAATCAACTGCTATATGAGTGGGCATTACGTAAGAAATTCCAGGAACACCCAAAAGAAAGCGTGATGGAAAGGATCCAAAAATCGAAGGAGCATTAGATCAATGGTTTTCTACAGCTATAGGTGAAGCGTGAAAATCAGCGGCCCAGTGTTGAAGGCGAAGTCAGAGGAGATCGCTAAAAAGCTGGGCCACAACGATTTTAATACAACTGATGGTTGGCTGTCTCGATGGAAAGTGAGATACAATATCCAATTTAAAAAAATGCACAGCAAAAAGGGCAGTGCAGTTAATGTAACAGCTGAGCAATGGCAATAAGACAAGATCACTACTTTTTTGGAGATTTTCTGTTCAGATATTTACAACTCAGATGAAACCAGTTTCTATTACCATGTTACGCCAGACGTCTTCCTGTGTTATTAACACATTGAACTGTCAGTATATAAAAGGTCAACGGACCACATTACTGTGTTATTCTTTGCAAATTTGTCAAGTACTAACAAATGAAAATTTTTAATCGTAGGTAGAAAAGACCAAGCCTAGAAACTTTAAAAGATTGAGAATAGAGAGTTTAATAGTAGAATATCAAGTCAATAGTAATGAGGGGATCATTTCTGAAATTTTTCGAAATTGGTTTACGAGTTCGGACGTAAGCAAAGTAAATTTTGTTGTTTCTCGACAATTGTGCTGCACACCCTCGTTTAGATAATTTGAAAAAATATAAGGCTGGAATTTCTTCATCCTAATATCCTTAGTACAATCATTGAACATTGGGGTAATATAAAAATTTAAAGGAAAATTGGTTAATTACATACTGGAATCCATTGAGGAAAACCTATTAACAAGTTCATCAACAGCCAGGGAGATCAGTGAAAAAGTTTCCATTTTGTAAGCAATACAATTTGTCGCTGACAGTTGACGAGCTATAAAAAGCAGCATAAAACAAACTTGCTTTGCTGTTTGTGGTTTAAAACCTTTAGAAGTTCCTGAAATTTTGAGAAGTGAGGAAAATGAAGACATCCAAATGCTGAAGTCCTCTATTTCGGGGATTTTAACGTACACCACACTGAGTGGTTGGGCTCCTCTCACACTGATACAGGTGGGAGGGAGGCCAAATCATTCAGTATTCTTAACGATCTGGAGCAGTTGATTAGGGAACCCACACACATTCAAGATCGTCCTAACCAATTCTTGAATACACTTAATTTATGCTTCACCACTACTCCTACTAGTTATAAATACACCATTTTCCCTCCTATTGGTAACTCTGACCATAATCTTATAGCTCTTAGTTATAATGCTTTCTCTCCAACAGCTACACCATGCCCTAAGCGTACTTTCTGGCACTTTAATCGGGCTAATTGGGGGGCAATGCGCCGCTTCTTTGTCAACTATCATTGGGGTGAATCTTGCTTTGTCTCGGGGGACGCTTCTGTCTCTGCTGAAAAGGTAGGGGCCGTAATCCTTGACGGGATGGGCAGATTCATTCCATCTTCAACTAAATCTTTTTCTCCTCAAAATCCTTGGTTCGATGGCAATTGTTCTCTTGCCCTTCGGGAGAGAGACAATGCTTATCGTGAATGGAAAAACTCTCCTTCTCCTATCACTCTTGCTAATTTTCATTCAGCTCGGAATCGTTGCAGGGATATTCTTCGAAGGTCTAAGCGTATTTTCATAAAAAGGAAGTGCGCTGACTTCCAAGGCTCTCCTACTGATAAAAATTTCTAGCCTCTTGTCAAAAATATCTCTAACAATTTCTGTAAATCTGTCTTTCCTCCTCTTTTTCGCTCTGATGGTTCTGTAGCTAATACTCCTTCTGAAAAGGCTAATCTCTTCCGCCTCCTTTTTTTATCTAATTCCACCCTGCACGATTCAGGCATCCCTCCTCCTACTCCTTCTCCCCTCAGGTGTCCCATGTCTCTGCCTGTAATTACTCATGATCAGGTGCATGGGATTCTGAAATCTATGAACGTCAGGATGACCAATGGCCCGGATGGCATTCCCCCTCGCGTTCGGAGTGAGTGTGCTTCTGAGTTAGAGCCTGTCCTCGTTCAGCTCTACTCTTTATGCCTTAATACTAATACTTTTCCTCAATGATAGAAGCGTGCATTTGTTCAGCCGATCCCGAAAAAAGGTAGTCGCTCTGACCCTTCTAACTACCGACCTATAGCTCTCACCTGTGTTCTATCTAAAAAATTTGAAACTCTCCTCAACTCTCATTTCCTGAATCATTTGGAGTCTCATTCTCTTCTCTCTGATCACAAGTATGGCTTTCGACGCTCGAGGTCAACTGGTGACATACTCTCCTATCTCACTGATATGTGGTCTTCTGCCCTTAGGAACTTCGGGGAGTCTTGTATGGTGGCGCTTGACATATCCAAGGCTTTTGACCGGGTATGGCATGCGTCGCTGCTCTCCAAACTCCCTTCCTTTGGGTTTCCTCCTTCTCTTTGCTTACTCTTGTCTAGTTTTCTCTCAGATCGTTCCATTTCGGCACTTGTAGATGGAGCGACCTCTTCCTCCTTTTCTGTCAACTGTGGTGTTCCTCAGGGCTCTGTTTTATCTCCAACTTTATTCTTACTTTTCATTAACGATCTTCTCCACTGCACTTCTAACTCTGTTCACTCTTATGCTGATGACTCAACTCTACATTCTTCTACTCATTTCAAATCTGCTCCCTCTTTTGCTTCTAGACTTGCTTCTCGTCTTCAACTTTCCGATTCTATTCTTGCCAATCTGGATGGGATTTCCCGGTGGGGTCAAAGCAACCTTGTGAAATTCAACTCTTTAAAAACTCAACTTCTTCACATCTCCATCTCAAAAACACCTCCTAACTTTCCTATCCTCTTCGATGGCTCTCCCGTCTCACCTGTAAATAACATTAACATTCTTGGTCTAAACATAAACAACAAACTGTCTTGGAAACCACATATTACAATGGTTGCTAAAGTGGCCTCAAAGAAGCTGGGAGTTCCGTTCAGATTGCGATAATTTTTTTCTTCTGAGCAGTTACTCCAAATATATAAGGGTCTTATTCGTCCTTGTATGGAGTACTGTTCTCACATTTCGGGGGGCTCCGGCTCCTCCTCTCTTCTGGATAGGGTTGAGTCAAAAGCTAAAAGATTAATAAACTGTCCCCTACTTTCAAACTCTCTTGACCCCCTATCTCTGCGACGTCACGTTGGCGCGAGATCTCTTTTCTACAGGTACTATAATGGCAGGTGCTCGAGGGAATTGGCCTCTCGCATTCCTCCACCATTGCGTCGTCCTCGTTGCACAAGGGGTGCCCTGCTTTCGCACCAATTTTGGGTGGACGTAGAAAATCCCAGGCTAGCCCGTTGTTTTACCTCCTTCTTTCTAGCCACCTCTATTCTGTGAAATTCTCCACCATCTTCTATTTTTCCTCCTGTATTTAATCTTCCACTCTTCAAGGCTTCCGTCTGCGCCCACCTGAGGGCTGTGCATTAGGTGTGTGCGTTTGCATGTATTTTGTCGCTATGTGTGTGCCCCCTCCTTGAAAAGGGCTCTGCCCGTGAGTGGTGGTGTCCTGTAAAAAAAAAAAAAATTTAATATCATGAATAATGAAGAATTTTTAACAATGATGACAATTTACCATGATACTATGGAAATAAAAACTTTGATGATACAATTCTTGGAATTATTAAATCCAAAAGTCAAAAATTTGAAGAAGAAATCGAATATGACCCACCTGTGCTTGTTACTAATTGTAAGGCAAAAAAAAAAAATTATAGTTGGGTTACAGAGTTATTTTATACAAGAAGATAATAACAGAAGCCCAACATCTGCACTGCATATGTGCTTATTTTGCAGAACTGCAAAATCTCAGAAGCAAAAAACAGACTAAACTTATACATTTTTACAGAATTAAAATTTGAAATTGAAAATTTTTCATGTATGTATTATTTTTCCTGAACAGTTTTCAGTATTTTGGTTTAATAAAGCATTAAAATCGGTACCTACTTACTTATTTACTTAGGTATTACATATGTTATTTTAGAATTTATAATTAGTCCGTTTAATTGGGGAAACCTCTTCATTGGACCAAAATGGATTAGTTCCAACGTGTCCCAATTAAGTGGAAACAACGGTATATATATATATATATATATATATATATATATATATATATATATATATATATATATATATATATATATATATATATATATATATATATATATATATATATATATATATATATATATATATATATATATATATATTATATATATATATATATATATATATATATATATATATATATATATATATATATATATATATATATAATATATATTATATATATATTAGTGATGGATCGGATGTCATATTTTCCAATTTGCGGATGTGGATGCGGATGCGGATTTGAATTTTCGAAAAGTGCGGATGCGGATGCGGATGTTAATTTTGATGAGGATGCGGATGTTAATTTTAATGAGGATACGGATGCGGATGCGGATGTTAATTATATATATATATATATATATATATATATATATATATATATATATATATATATATATATATATATATATATATATATATATATATATATATATATATATATATATATATATATATATATATATATATATATATATATATATCACTATCACCTTTCCCACTTTCGTGAGATGGTGCCCGCCACAATTCTCTTACAAACATACCCATTCTTACCTTTCAACGCTTTTCACCACCACCCTCCATCTCTGTCTCCACAAATCTTCTACCCTCTTCTAAACTCAAATTCCTTCCATCATAATCACTCTCACTCCATCCATCCATCTCCACTTCAGTCTTCCCCTCCCCCTACCATACCCTTATCTACATCGGATCTACGTATCTCGCCAACCATTCTGTCCTCATTCATTCTACACGTATGTCAAAACCATTTTAGCACACCCTCCTCCACTCTATCAATTACACCCTTCTTCCATTTACACATCTCCCTTATTCTTTCATTTCTAATCCTATCAATACTTCTCAATTTACATATCACTCCAAACCTTTCATCTCAAAGACATTGAAACTTTTTCTCGCCCGAGCACTTATCATCCATGTTTCACACTCATACAATACAGAAGGTAAGCACATACATTCAAACATTCTTATCTTTATTTCTTTCGAAATTTTTCCTTTCTTCCATACTTCTCTTAGGCCCCCCAACACTTTCATTCCCTCTACCACTCTATTCTTTATTTCTTTTTCTGCCCAACCCTTACCTTTCACCCAACATGGCTATATATTTGAATTCATCCACCTCCTCAAGTTTCCATCCCCAAACTTCTACACCCCCCATTCCTCCCTCCACATCTCCTCATCCCCACCTCCAATCCTTATAACTTTATTCTTCGCTGGATTGACTTTTAATCTCGTGTTTGCACATTTCCCTTCAAACTCTCTCACAAGTATTCTCAACTTTTCTCCAGATTCTGCCACCAACACCGCATCATCTGCAAAAAGTAAAACATTCACATCCCATTCACCCTCCATATTTCTCAACCTAATACCCTTCCCTTCTCTCTCCATTTTTCTAACTACACCATCCATCAATAGATTAAATAACATGGCAATATTACACACTCCTTTCTCAATCCCACTCCTATGCCAAACCAATCCGATAGTTCCCTCTTCACCTTTACTCTTGATCTACAATTCGCATATGCATATATATATATATATATATATATATATATATATATATATATATATATATATATATATATATATATATATATATATATATATATATATATATATATATATATATATATATATGTAAAGTTGAGTTAGCTTCTTTCCTGAAGAACCTTAATATAATTAGAAAGGTTAATACCAAGCTTTTCCACATCCTTATTTAATACAATATGAACGTTTCATACCGTATTTCCACCTTTAGCCTTTATAAAATGAAAAGCCCTAGACTCCACCTTTTCGAGAAAAGCTCTATGTGTGGAACCACCGCAGATGTGTGATGTGTTTCCCGTACATGGGTAAACAACACTCATATAAAGAGGAAGCAACTGGGGTTTTGTGATGACATTCTGAAGGCTACTTAAAACACCTAACCTCTTAGAAGCTTGTTTAGGAAGAGAAGTATGTAATCTTTCTAAGAAAGATCACAGTAAAAGAAACACCAAGAATATTAAGGACAGATGAATGTTTGAGTTGTGTGATTTTGAAGAAGATATTTAGCTGTGTGGAAGATTGTGTCGAGCAGAGAGATGGAGGATTGAGTGTTAGTGACAGTGAAAACAAAAATATTTTCTCTGCCCCAATTTGAAATGCGAGATAGACCAGGGTTCAGTTGCCCCAAGGCTACCTCCCTTGCCTCTATTAACTGCTTTTGGGAGGGCTGTCTTTCAAATTAAAAAGATTAAAAAGGTGGAATCATCATTGTCATAGGAGTGGATAGGAAATGAAGTAGGAGAGAAAAAGTTATTAATGAAAGCAAAAAAAGGGTTGGGGATTGGAAAGTTTGGAAATCAAAGCTTTGCGACAAACTCTACCGAAAGCTTTCGATAGGTCCAGTGCGATAGCAATAGATTCACCGAAATGAAGAAGAGAGGAGGAACAAGAGTCAGAAAGAATGGAAAGGAAATCACCAGTAGAGCGTTTCTTACAATAGCCCTACTGACGAATTGAGATGTTTCCAAATCTTCCTGTTAAGGATAGATTTAAAATCTTTGGAAATAACGGAGGTTAAAGAAATATGAAACGATAGTTAGAGAATTGAGAGGGGTTCCCCTTTTTCGGCACAGGCTAAATGAGCGCACGTTTCCAGTAAAAAGGGAAGGTTGAAGTAGAAAGACGTAGATGAAACAGTTTTCCAAGGAAGGGTGCAAGCTCTGAACTATAAGTTTTGAGAACCAGAGGAATTATACCATCAGGACCGTACGCCTTCCTAATGTTAAGTTATGAGGGAGCAGAAAAGACGTCTTTAGAAGAAATATATATATATATATATATATATATATATATATATATATATATATATATATATATATATATATATATATATATATATATATATATATATATATATATATATATATATATATATATATATATATATATATATATATATATATATATATATATATATATATATATATATATATATATATATATATATATATATATATATATATATATATATATATATATATATATATATATATATATATATATATATATCAGTGATGGATCGGATGTCATATTTTTCTAATTTGCGGATGCGGATGCGGATTTTGGATGAAGTGCGGATGCGGATGCGGATGTTGAATTTTTTGCGGATGCGGATGCGGATGTTGAATTTTCGAAAGTGCGGATGCGGATGCGGATATTAAATTTTGAAAGTGCGGATGCGGATGCGGATGCGGATGCTTAATATGGATGCCATCACAATATATATAATATATATATATATATATATATATATATATATATATATATATATATATATATATATATATATATATATATATATATATATATATATATATATATATATATATATCGAAAGTCTTCGATAGAGTCTGGCACAAAGCTTTGATTTTTAATCTTCCTTGTTTCGGAATCTATCTTTTAAACTCAATCTTTCATGAACTATACTGGTAAAGTCTGAAACATTCCTGTTTTGCCTATTTTCCTACTTCTTTTCACTTACACTCTTTCAAACACCTTGTATCGAGACATATAGGCCTTTAATTGGACTATCATTTTGAAATTTCTTCAGCTCTGGTAGAAATTAGTAGGTCTCTGACTTTTGGCCACCAGATAATATATATATATATATATATATATATATATATATATATATATATATATATATATATATATATATATATATATATATATATATATATATATATATATATATATATATATATATATATATATATATATATATCTATATATATATATATATATATATATATATATATATATATATATATATATATATATATATATATATATATATATATATATATATATATATATATATATATATATATATATATATATATATATATATATATATATATATATATATATATATATATATATATATATATATATATATATATATATATATATATATATATATATATATATATATATATATATATATATATATATATATATATATATATATATATATATATATATATATATATATATATATATATATATATATATATATATATATATATATATATATATATATATATATATATATATATATATATATATATATATATATATATATATATATATATATATATATATATATATATATATATATATATATATATATATATATATATATATATATATATATATATATATATATATATATATATATATATATATATATATATATATATATATATATATATATATATATATATATATATATATATATATATATATATATATATATATATATATATATATATATATATATATATAGTATATATATATATATATATATATATATATATATATATATATATATATGTGTGTGTGTGTGTGTGTGCGTGTGTGTGCGCATTCGTGTGTGTGTGTGTGTGCGTATGTGTGTATGTTTGTGTATGTGTTGTGTGTTCAAAAACAAAAGAAATTTTAAAATGGAAGCTTTGTCGCTGAACAAGAAATTTAAAAGGCAACTGAGCGGCATACAATGCTGAGAAAATAATTTGTTAGAGCCGCATTTGAAAGGCATTGGAAGGTAAACATGAAGACCGCTCTAATTTCGCTATAGTTTCTACCAAATTCTGAAGAAAAAAAATTTATAATTCAGGTCTAAGAAATAGAGAAAGAGCAAGAAATTAGACTGTCTTTCTATTTCCTTTTAATGGAAAGGTTTTTGAAAGGCATATTTTTACAGTGTATTTTTCCTTTCTCTTTTTCTCTTCTCTCTCTCTTTTCCCCTGTCTCTCTGCCTATCTCCTCTTTTTCTCTTTCTTTCTCTATTTCTCTTTCTTTCTGTATCCTTTTCTTTCTTTGTTTCTCTCTCTTTTTTCTTTTCTCTCTCCCTCATTCTCTTTTTTACTACTCTTTCCCCTCAGTCTCTATTTCTTGCTCTCTCTCTCTCTCTCTCTCTCTCTCTCTCTCTCTCTCTCTCTCTCTCTCTCTCTCTCTCTCTCTCCCTCTCTCATTTTCTTTCTTTCTCTCACTCCCTTATTCTCTTTCTCTCTCTTTCTCTTTCCTTATATATCTCCTCTTTCTCTTTCTTCGCTCTCTCCTTCTCTTTTCCTCTATCTCCGTCTTTTAATACGTCTACTCCGCTTTCTCTTCCTCCCTCTCTTGACTACCTCTCTCCATTTCCCCTTCTTACACTCTGCCTCTCTTTTTCCACAAATTTTCTTCTTTTATACTTTTCCTCCTACTCTTCTTTATATATTATCACCTGCACTCTCTCGATCATTTCTCGCTATCAAATTTCAATCACGATCTATACAATTCTAGGAGCAATCGATGCTACCCTGCATACCTTTGTGTTTGAACTCAATTCACACCTCTTATTATATAAAACTAAATTCTAAGTATATCTTGTACAACTTGGCCTATGAAAATATTTACTACCCACATTACCAAGACTATCATATATTTAATATTTAACAAATTCTAACTTAAAAACTTGCTTTACAAATCTAGCATACAATATCTTGAAATCTCCAAGGCACACAATATAAGTCGGTTACATTGACAATCCATCTGATAAACCAAACATTAAAACATGTCCCCTCCTCCTTCCCCAGTGAATTAGACAATCTATATAAAGACTGAATGCTTAAAGTTAATAAGTCTAAATATCAGGAGTTTTCCAAAACACCATGACGACTTAAAAAACCTCCTTTCCACATTCAGTTTTGTTTTCTCTAGTATAGTGCTTACAGAAACATACCTGAAAGATTATAAGGAAGATCTGTTTGATCTTGCTGGCTATAACCTGTTTAGTACTTACCACAAAGACAAAAGAAGGGTTGGGATATCATCATGCATAAAAAAAGGTCCTCAAAGCAAAAGTAACACTTTCAGTTGTAATACGGACATAGAGGCACTCACAGTGACCTTCAAGGAAGGACCCAGGAAAGTTAACTTGTTAGGAGTTTATTGACCACAACAAGGTAAAAGGAAAAATTTCATAAAGACCCTCAACGAAATCTGTAGTACCACACTGAAAAAAGGAATCTCATTAATGGCTGGGAACTTTAACATAGACGTATCAAGCAGTGAAACTACTTCTTTTAAAAAT
>SEYY01004323.1:142500-160000 GCA_009176605.1 Armadillidium nasatum
ATATATATATATATATATATATATAATATATATATATATATATATATATATATATATATATATTCTAAATCCTTTTCTCCTCAAAATCCATGGATCGATGACGGCTGTTCTCTTGCCCTTCGTGAGAGGGACAGTGCTTATCGTGAATGGAAAAACTCTCCTTCTCCTATCACTCTTGCTAATTTTCATTCAGCTCGGAATCGTTGCAGCGATGTTCTTCGACGGACTAAGCGTACTTTCATTAAAAGGAAGTGCGCTGACCTCCATGGCTCTCCTACTGATAAAAATTTCTGGCCTCTTGTCAAAAATATCTCTAACAACTTCTGTAAATCTGCCTTTCCTCCTCTTATTCGCTCTGAGGGTTCTGTTGCTAATACTCCTTCTGAAAAGGATAATCTCTTCGGCCTCCTTTTTTCATCTAATTCCACCCTGTACGATTCAGGCATCCCTTCTCCTACTCCTTCTCCTCTCAGGTGTCCCATGTCTCTACCTGTAATTACTCATGATCAGGTGCATGGGATCCTGAAATCTATGAACGTCAGGAAGGCCAGTGGCCCGGATGGCATTCCCTCTCGTGTTCTGAAGGAGTGTGCTTCCGAGTTGGCGCCTGTCCTCGTTCAGCTCTACTCTCTATGCCTTAATACTAATACTTTTCCTCAATGCTGCAAGCGTGCATTTGTTCAACCGATCCCGAAAAAAAGGTAGTCGCTCTGAACCTTCCAACTATCGACCTATAGCTCTCACCTGTGTTCTATCTAAAATTTTTGAACTCTCCTCAACTCTCATTTCCTGGATCATTTGGAGTCTCATTCTCTTCTTTCTGATCACCAGTATGGCTTTCGAAGCTCGAGGTCAACTGGTGACATACTTTCCTATCTTACTGATCTATGGTCTTCTGCCCTTAGGGACTTCGGGGAGCCTTGTGTGGTGGGGCTTGACATATCCAAGGCTTTTGACCGGGTGTGGCATGCGTCACTGCTCTCCAAGCTCCCCTCCTTTGGGTTTACTCCTTCTCTTTGTTACTATTGTCTAGTTTTCTCTCAGATCGTTCCATTTCAGCAGTTGTAGATGGAGCGACCTCTTCCTCCTTTTCTGTCAACTGTGGTGTTCCTCGGGGTTCTGTTTTATCTCCAACCTTATTCTTACTTTTCATTAACGATCTTCTTCACTGCACTTCTAACTCTCTTCACTCTTATGCTGATGATTCAACTCTACATTCTTCTACTCATTTCAAATCTGCTCCCTCTTTTGCTTCTAGGGTTGCTTCTCGTCTTCAACTTTCCGATTCTATTCTTGCCGATCTGGATGGGATTTCCCAGTGGGGTCAAAGCAACCTTTTAAAATTCAACTCTTTAAAAACTCAACTTCTTCACATCTTCCTCTCAAAAACACCTCCTAACTTTCCTATCCTCTTCGATGGCTCTCCCGTCTCACCTGTAAATATGCATTAACATTCTTGGTCTAAACATAAACAACAAACTGTCTTGGAAACCACATATCACAATGGTTGCTAAAGTGGCCTCAAAGAAGCTGGGAGTTCTGTTCAGATTGCGAGAATTTTTTTCTTCTGAGCAGTTACTCCAAATATATAAGGGTCTTATTCGCCCTTGTATGGAGTACTGTTCTCACATTTGGGGGGGCTCCGGCTCCTCTCTCTTCTGGATAGAGTTGAGTCTAAAGCTAAAAGATTAATAAACTGTCCCCTACTTTCAAACTCTCTTGACCCCCTATCTCTGCGACGTCACGTTGGCGCTCAATCTCTTTTCTACAGGTACTACAATGACAGGTGCTAGAGGGAATTGGCCTCTCGCATTTCGCCACCATTGCGTCGTCCTCGTTGCACAAGGGGTGCCCTGCTTTCTCACCAATTTTGTGTGGACGTAGGAAATCCCAGGCTAGCCCGTTGTGGTACCTCTTTCTTTCCAGCCACCTCTATTCTGTGGAACTCTCTACCTTCATCTATTTTTCCTCCTGTATTTAATCTTCCACTCTTCAAGGCTTCCGTCTGCGCCCACCTGAGGGCTGTGCGTTAGGTGTGTATGTTTAAATGAATCTTCTCCATATGTGCGTGCCCCCTCCTTGAAAAGGGCTCTGCCCGTGAGCGGTGGCGTTCTGTAAAATATAATATATATATAATATATTATTATTATTATATATATATATATATATATATATATATATATATATATATATATATATATATATATATGTATATTATGTTTCATCTAGTGGGTAAAGGTCGTAGGACTACCAATTCCACCAGAGTTAGGGAAAAGTCGGAAATCTGGTCGCTAATGGCCGGCGTGACACGATACACGGCGTTTAAAAGTATGCAAGTCAAGGAAGGTTAAGAAAACAGACAAGTTAGTGTGTTCCAGACTTTACCAGTAGAGTACATGTAAGATTGAACATGGCGGTTAAGTCTGAGATCGGAGAGTTGGACAGAGAAAGGATGAGACTGTGGAGAAAGTCCTGTTGCACGAATCTTTCTCAATGGGGGAGGTATGCAACGAGAGAGTTCAGAAGAGCAGTGTCCGTTTCAATAGCGATGGTATAGAGAGAGTGACTCAACAATTCGACGGACAGAAAGAGATTGGGGAGAGTTAGTAAGAGCAAAAGAGTTTATAAGAAGAAAAGCCATAGATTCCACTTTTTGAGAAGATCTGTATGAGTGGAACTACCCCAGATGTATGAAGCGTACTCCATACAGGGGCGAACAACATTCCTATAAAGAGGAAGCAACTGGGGTTGCGTCGAAGGCGCCTCAGAACACCCAACCTCTTAGAAGCTTGTTTAGAAAGAGAAGTAATGTGATTTTTCCAAGAAAGATCACGAGAAAAAGAAATACCGAGAATATTGAGGACAGACGAAGGTTTGGGTTGAGTGGTTTTGAAGAAGATGTCATAGTTGTGTGGAAGATTGTATTGAGTAGAAAGAGGGAGGAATTGAGTTTTTGAGGCATTGAAAACTACCATGTTTTCTCTGCCCCAATTTGAAATACAAGAAAATCAGAGGTCAATTGCTCCAAGGCCATCCTTCTTGTATCAATTAACTGTTCTTGGGATAGACGTCTTTCAAACTGAAGGGAGTAATGATGGTGGAGTCATCGGCATAGGAGTGGATAGGAGACAAAGTAATAGAGAGAAGGTGCATTTGAAAATTAGAAAAAAGAGTTGGGGATAGGACAGGCCTTGAGGAACACCACTATTTATAGATTTAAAGGAAGTACGGTGGCAGTCTACAACAGCTACTATAGAACGACCGAAAAGGAAATTAGAGAAAAGGTCACAGAGAGAAGGATAGATTCCGAAAATGGGAAGTTTGGAAATCAAAGCTTTGCGCCAGACTCTATCGAAGCTTTATATATATATATATATATATATATATATATATATATATATATATATATATATATATATATATATATATATATATATATATATATATATATATATATATATATATATATATATATATATATATATATATATATATATATATAGTGATGGCATCCGCATCCGCATCCGCACCGAAATCAACATCCGCATCCGAATCCGAATCCGCATTTTAGAAAATTCAACATCCGAACCCCCATCCGCATCCGCACTTTTGGAAATTCAACATCCGCATCCGCATCCGCATCCGCAAATTAGAAAATATGACATCCGATCCATCACTAATATATATATATATATATATATATATATATATATATATATATATATATATATATATATATATATATATATATATATATATATATATATATATATATATATATATATATATATATATGCGAATTGTAGATCAAGAGTGAGGGTGAAGAGAGAACTATCGGATTGGTTTAGCATAGGAGTGGGATTGAGACAGGGGTGTGTAATATCTCCATGTTATTTAATCTATTGATGAATGGTTTACTTAGAAAAATGGAGAGAGAGAAGGGAAGAGTATTACGTTGAGAAATATGGAGGGTGAACGTGAAGTGAATGTTTTACTTTTTGCAGATGATGCGGCATGTGTTGGTGGCAGAATCTGGAGAAAAGATGAGAATACTTGTGAGAGAGTTTGAAGGGAAATGTGCAAACAAGAAATTGAAATTCAATCCAGCGAAGAATAAAGTTATGAGGATTGGAGGTGGGGATGAGGAAATGTGGAGGGAGGAATTGGTTTGTAGAAGAGTGAGAATGGAAATTTGAGGAGGTGAATGAATTCAAATATCTAGTAATGTTGGGTGGAAGGTAAGGGTGGGACGGAAAAAGAAATAAAGAACAGAGTGGTAGAAGGAATGAAAGTATTGGGGGCCTAAGAAAAGTATGGAAGAAAGGAAAAATTTCGAAAGAAATAAAGATAAGAATGTTTGAATGTATGTGTTCACCTTCTGTATTGTATGGGTGTGAAACATAGATGATAAGTGCTCAGTCGAGAAAAAGTTTCAATGTCTATGAGATGAAAGATTTGAGAGCGATATATAAATTGAGAAGGATTGATAGGATTAGAAATGAAAGAATAAGGAAGATGTGTAAATGGAAGAAGGGTGTAATTGATAGAGAGGAGGAGGAGGATGTGCTAAAATGGTTTGGACATATGTGAAGAATGAATGAGGAGAGAATGGTGGGCAAGGTACTTAGATTCCATGTGGATAGAGGTAGGGATAGGGGAAGGCCAAAGTGGAGATGGATGGATGGAGTGAGAGAGATGTTGATGGAAGGAATTTGAGTTTAGAAGAGGGTAGAAGATTTGTAGAAACAGAGAGAGATTAAGGTCGGTGGTGAAAGGGGTTGGTTGTAAGGGAATTGTGGCGGGCACCACCCCACGAAAGTGGGAAAGGTGATAATGAAATATATATATATATATATATATATATATATATATATATATATATATATATATATATATATATATATATATATATATATATATATATATATATATATATATATATATATATATATATATATATATATATATATATATATATATATATATATATATATATATATATATATATATATATATATATATATATATATATATATATATATATATATATATATATATATATATATATATATATATATATATATATATATATATATATATATATATATATATATATATATATATAGTGATGGCATACGCATTCGCATCCTGATCAAAATTAACATCCGCATCCGCATCCTCATCAAAATTAACATCCGCATCCGCATCCGCACTTTTCGAAAATTCAACATCCGCATCCGCATCCGCATCCGCACTTCTCCAAAATTCGACATCCGCATCCGCATCCGCAAATTAGAAAAAATTACATCCGATCCATCACTAATATATATATATATATATATATATATATATATATATATATATATATATATATATATATATATATATATATATATATATATATATATATATATATATATATATATATATATATATATATATATGGGGAGGGAAGTAGCCCTCCCGAGAAGATGAGATTTCTCCCCATTGGGTATATGGGATGTTAAGGGTACTTCCCATCTTATCCTGGTGCCCAATGGTACGCTCCTTTTCGCGCTCATCTCCACTTTCTTCTACACTGAGTAGGCTCTCCTTTACACACAATAAACACTATTACAAACACATCCTTTTTTAAAAAAATAAATAATTATGGCGTCGACATCAGTAGCCTCGGAGAATTCTAGTGGGGCGGATTCCGAAGATATTCCTTCATTCACCTCTTCTCCCATTACCACTTGGGAGTTGGTGGCCTCCTGTGATGGGGTTGGTGTCACCATGAATATGCAACTAGCTGTTCCTGGTGCACGATCTGTTTCTTTCATTAATTTCTGCAACATTCGCGGTTTTCAATCCAATTTCCACTTTGCTGAACATCACCTCTCTTCTTCTAAAACTCACCCCTTATTCTTGACCGAAATTCATATGTTTGAGCATTCTGATAGGAAATCCTTTTATGTTTCCTCCTACTGTCTATATCCTCAATTTTCCTCGGTAATCACATATCGAAAACTTACGATAGTATCTGCCACAAAGCTCTGTTTTCTAAACTTCCCTCTTCGGTATCTATCCTTCTCTCAGTGATCTTCTCTCTGATTTCCTTTCCAGTCGTTCTATGGCAGCTGTTGTAGACGGCCACCATTCTTCTTTTAAATCTATTAATGGTGGTGTTCCTCAAGGATCTGTCCTACCCCCAACACTTTTTCTTCTTTTCATTAATGACCTTCTCTCTATTACTTCATCACCTATCCACTCCTATGCTGATGACTCCACCCTTCATTACCTCTTTCAGTTTGAAAGACGTTCCTCCAAACAGCAGTTATTAGACTCAAGGAGGATGGCCTTGGAGCAAGTAACTTATGATTTTTCACATATTTCAAAATGGGCAGAGAAAACATGATTGTTTTTAATGGCTCAAAAACTCAGTTCCTCCATCTCTCTGCTCGACGCAATCTTCCACACAACTATAATATCTTCTTCTAAAACACATAACTCAAACCTTCATCTGTTCTTAATATTATCAGTGTTTCTTTTCTCGTGCTCTTTCTTGGATAGATCACCTTACTTCTATTTCTAAACAAGCTTCTAAGAGATTGAGTGTTCTGAGTCGCCTTCAGAATTTTTTCAAGCTACCCCAGTTGCTTTCTCTCTATAGGGGTGTTGTCCGACCCTGTATGGAGTATGTCTCACACATCTGGAGTGGTTCCACTCGTACAGTTCTCTTTGAGAAGGTGGAGTCTAGGGCTTTTCGTCTCATCAACTCTGATGCTCTCACTAACTCTCTCCAGTCTCGTTCTGCCAGTCGAACTGTTGCGTCACTCTCTCTATACCAGTGGTTCTCAATCTTTTTTAGGATTTCTTGCATGGAGGCTTCTTTAGTTGCTTGACGACCCATTTAAAATTAACTACAATTAACATTTAGGCTACCGTTACTAAATCTTTTTTGACAAACCATTATTTATTCAGGAAATGGTATATCTTAGTCATCAAATGTATATTTAATGGGATGGGTGCATCTGCTTTTCCTGAACCAGTTCTAAGTTTGACTTTGTTTTGATCAGTACAGCTCTCATGTAATTATCGCGTCTAATCTGTTTCGCGATTTTGTTTTAATAGCAAGTAGTGTGAAAAAAGTTGTCGCACACTCATAGGTGGTTGCAAGTGAAATAAGAAACATCGGGATAGGACTTTGCCATTTTAATTTAATCCCAAAATCAATACAACACATTTCACTGAAAAAGAGTTTTGCACCCTCATCATGTATCAAATCAAGAAACTATTCTTGAGTTAAACTGTCCTCCAAAGGCAGATCACTAATGGAGAGTACAAACAGGTTGTTGATAAATAGTTAGTACTTTTCAAATTCTTGTAGGTCAGAAAAATAATAAGAAATTTCATCTCTAAGAATTGATATATGTTGTTTCATCAACTCAAGGATATCATCATCGACGTTAAGCTCATTTTCATTTTATATGTGTTTAGCTGTGGAAATGGGGCAAATTTCTTCTTCTCTAACTTTGAATTCTATAGGTCGAGCTTCATTTTGAAAGCTGTCAACTTTTCATGACAATTGAGGACTGTGATCTCTCTTCCTTGCAGTGCCAGGTTGATGAAATTCACGGATTCAAAAGACAGGGATATAAGAAAAGAGACTTTAGAGAATTTTTAAAGGTATGTCTGGTTTACGACAAAACAGTCATTGCTGGAGCACAGTCAGTACACACGCCAATGACATGTTCCCATATGATACCATGCTCCTCAAAGAATATGTCCACTTCGTTAAATATTTCATCTGCAGTTGTTCTCGTGCTGAGAATTTCACAAAGCAAAAAGACATCTTCCAAATGCTTGCCACATACATATTGTACATAGTCGCAAAGTTGGACTAAGTTGGCGACATTCATCGTTTCATCAAGATAAATCACAAAGAAGTTGAAAATCGAATTCTGAATATTTGAGATCAACTGCTACAGTATATTTTCGGACATCTCTGCTATTCGCCTCCTAACTGTAATCGTTTGACATGGGAACATGTTTAACTTCTAAAGTTCAGAAGTTGACCACCATGCTCAATCTTACATGCACTCTACTAGTAAAGTCTGGAATACACTCCCTTTATCTGTTTTTCCAACTTCCTTTGAATTGCACTACTTCTAACTCCGTGTATCTGGACATGTCGGCCTTTAACGACCAGGATTTGTTTTTCTAACTTCGGTGGAAATTGGAAATTGGTAGACCACCGGCCTGTGCCCACAGGATGATATATATATATATATATATATATATATATATATATATATATATATATATATATATATATATATATATATATATATATATATATATATATATATATATATATATATATAATATATATATTCCAGCTATTTTTCTAAAAATTTTATGGAAGACTTTGAAACCAGCGTTAATGCTCTGATAAAACATTCCTGTGTCATCAAGCCTGGATATGTACAATCGTTCGGCTTAGCGTTTAAAAAGTCTACATCTTTGTTTATTGAATTGTGATGCTTCGTTTTCAAGTGTCTCTTTAACTTGTTGGGCTTTAGAAAAGTGGATGCAAACACCTCATAACATATAACACACTTTGGTTTTTCTTCTCCACTAGACTTTATACAGTAAAACCAAATTTCAGATACAAACGTCATATCGCATTATTCTTTTGGAGGCATATAATGCCTTCAAAAAGATAAAGAAAAAAAACTTAAAGTTTTAATCATAAATTAGTAATTAAAATTTTTAAGTTAAAGTTAACAATCAAATACTAGATTGAATAGGCATATTAATTACGGTCCCCTGAAACAGCTTCGAGGTCTCCAGTTTTAGAACCACTGATCTATGCTATCGCTTTTACAAAGGACACTGCTCTTCTGAACTCTCCTGTTGCATATCTCTTTCATGGAGAAGAGCTTGTGCGACAAGCCTCTCTACACATTCTCATCCTTTCTCTGTTCACTCTATGACCCTAGACTTAACCGCTATGCTCAATCATACATGTACTTTTCTGGGAAAGTCTGGAACACACTCCCTTTGACTTGCACGCCTTCAAACGCCGTGTCGGCGTTTAACGACCAGGATTTGTTTTTCCAACTCTGGTGGAAACTGGTAGGCCGCAGGCCTTTGCCCACCGGATGATATATATATATATATATATATATATATATATATATATATATATATATATATATATATATATATATATATATATATAAATATAAATATATATATATATATATATATATATATATATATATATATATATATATATATATATATATATATATATATATATATATATATATATATATATATATATATATATATATATATATATATATATATATATTACCTCCGGTGGGCAAAGGCCGAAGGCCTACCAAGTTACCACCAGAGTTAGTGAACAATCCAGGAAAAGGGTCAATTTAAAAGGCCGACATGTCATGATACACGACGTTTAAAGGTGTGTAAGTCATAGGAAGTTTAAAAAAATAGTTTTAGACTTTACCAGTAGAGTATATGTAAGATTGAGCATAGCGGTTAAATCTGGGA
Source organism: Armadillidium nasatum (assembly GCA_009176605.1). Taxonomy (NCBI): domain Eukaryota; kingdom Metazoa; phylum Arthropoda; class Malacostraca; order Isopoda; family Armadillidiidae; genus Armadillidium; species Armadillidium nasatum. The sequence goes on from SEYY01004323.1 coordinate 152,065, forward strand.
TAGGATAGTTGGACATAGAAAGGCGTGTAGCACGAGCCCTTTTGAATATAAGAGGCATGGGACGGGAGAGTTCATAAGAGCAATGTTCATTGTAATAGCGATAGTATAGAGAAAGGGACGCAACAGTTCGAAGGGCATAAAGATAATGGAGAGAATTAGTGAGAGCAGAAGAGTTGATAATACGGAAAGCACTAAACTCCACCTTCTCAAGGAGAGCTGTATGAGTGGAACCACCCCAGATGTGTGACGCATACTCCATACTGGGGAGAAAAATACCCCTATACAGAACAAGCAACTGGGGAAGTGACGAAATTTTGAAGGCGCCTCAGAACACCTAACCTCTTAGAAGCTTGTTTAGAGAGAGAAATAATATATATATATATAATATATATATATATATATATATATATATATATATATAATATATATATATATATATATATATATATATATATATAATCTTGAGATGATACGCAGGCGCCAGAGGGAGGATCATGGACCTAAGTGCGGTGATCAGGTGGGGATAAGGAGGTTCCAAGAGCGTGATCCCCTCAACCTGATCCCCACACGTATGGCCATGAGCCTCCCCTCTGGCGCATGCGTATTATCTCAAGATTTTGCACGTACGCACACATACACTCTGGTCTCGTTTCTATTCCGCATTCTTTGTGAAACCTCCCCTGTTTTCTCCTAAGTACATCTATGTTGTTTCGGTTGTCGAATGATTAATTAATAATGTTGTTTAAGATGGTTTCTTACTCTCCTATTTCCTGGAAACATGTCTAAAATTCTCTGTATGATGGTTCAAAGATGTTATCTATGTATGTTCCTGAGTTCCATAGAAGTAGAAATATCCATAAAAATGTTGCCTTCTTTTTTGGCATAAATATGAAACCACGTGATCAAGATGTCGGAAACCACGTGATCAGAAATTTAAGATGGTAGATGGATGACATCATAGTGTTTTGATACACGTGTGTGTCTGTGTGTGTGTGTGTGTGAACGCGCACGTATGAAGAGTAGAAGAGCTCTTATACTCTTTTACATGAATCAGTGTGCTAGCCTTAAAAATAACGATAAATTTTTAATAAATAAATTTGTTTTATAAAAGATTTTACATTTTTTGGTAGATATAAAATAATTTTTATTAAAAGGTTTTAAAATAAATTTTAAAGTTATATCTTAAAACAAATATAAAGATTGAAATAGGAATAATAGCCATAACTTGAAAGAAATATTAAAAATGTAATGTGTTATAAGTTTTAAAATAATTTTAAAAGTTTTCTCTTGAAGAGAAATATAGAAAAATGTAATATGGAATAAGGTTTAAAATCATTAGTTTGAAGAAAAACGGAATAAATATCCGAACATGTATATTGCGACATGGTGTTATTAAAGAAATAGAGTCATGAAATGAAAATTATATGATGTAATATTATGTAAATGTCTTCACTCGTATAAAATCCAAATTATGATATTGATTTATTATATAATAAGAATCTTTTATTATAAATACATTAAGTATTGTTATAGAACGACGTTGTAGAAATTAAACTTTGGGGTAAGGTATGAAAAACACATGGTTATACGGTAAATGTAAATGCGGCTGACCAAAAACATGAAGTATCAGGAATTGTAGGATTACGTAGTGACCAGTCACGTTGTTATGACTTCATAGACACATGGTCTCCTATAGAACTTTGGCTATAGTGAGTTAAAGTAAATAAGTATGTAAATGTAGTGAGTCAAAACATGAAATATCAGGATTTGATTGAAAAAGATACAAACAACCACGTAGCTATGACGTCATAGACAGGAATATTTTGTGTTAACTTTCAGTAAATATAAAAAGTATGTTAAAATCGGGAAAAAATAGATACAATGACGTCGCTTAGTTAAGAAAAATAAAATAGTTCTACGGTTTATAATTCAGGTTAGGATTTGAAAGCAATACGTTAAAAGGAAAGGTTTGACGTCGCATGAATTTATGGCAGTGACGTTACAAACATAAAATCATATGAATACAATAACTCGAATACATAGTAATAAAGAAAATGTATGACGTCATAATATTTATATTCGTATTGTAAAATATGATGATGATGGGTATAATGATAAAAAGTTTAGTGAGCTATGGTGAATTAAGATATATTTTGAAAGAATTAGTTAATAAAAGTATATAAGGTTCTATAAATTATACTTTAGAGAGATGATAAAATGTGTTTGATCATCCCGAAGTGATAAAAGTTTGGCAGTATATGAAGATTAAAGTAAATGACGGGATGATTATGTAATGAAATGCATGTAAGTATCTATAAATTACGTTTTGGAGAGCTGTCAGAATGTTTTTGATCATGTTTTAATGATAAAAATTTAGTGAACCATGGTGAATTAAGATATATTTTGGGAGGTTTAGATAAAAAATGTATGTAAGGATTTATAAATTACATGTTAGAGAGCTGATGATTTGTGTTCGAGCTTGTCAAAGTGTTTAAAGTCAGGTAGTATATGGAGATTAAGTTATACGTTGGAGGGTGAGATTTGGGAATAAAATGTATGTCAAGTTCTATAAAATGTGTTTTAGAGAGAAAATAGTATATCTTTGATCATATCTTTGCGAAAAAATTTAAGTTGAATGTGGAGAATTAAGTTAAATGTCTATGAGTTTATGATGAAAATTAATGTAAAGATCTATAATTTGTATGCTAGATAGATGATGGAATGACTCTGTTCATGCCTTAGTGATAAAGTTGAGTTAATCTTGGAGAATGAAATTAAATGTTGAATAGTTTCAAGGTGAATAATAAATAAAAAGGTCTTTGACTTGCGTACCAGATAGATACGAGGATGGCTTTGTTCGTATATTTAATACAAAGGTTATATTGAATACAGAGATTTAAGTTATTGTTGGAGGGATTAGGGTATGAAGTGCATATAAAGATTCAATAGATGCTGTGTTAGAGGGAAATAGGTATATCATTGATCAAGTTTTAATGATAGAAAGTAGAATGGGCTATGGCGAAATAAGATATATGATGAAAGATTTAGATAAGAAATGTATGTGAGTCTCTATAAACTGCATATTAGAGAGATGATGACATCTGTTCGATCTTGTCAGAGTGTTTAAAGTTAGGTAGTATGTATTACTTAAGTCACATCTTGGAGGGATTAGGTTATGAAATGTATGTCAAGTTCTATAAATTGTGTGCTAATAGAGATGTCGGAATATCTTTGACCATACCAATGCGAAAAATATAAGTTGAATTTGAAGAATTAAGTTAATTGGTTATGAGTTTATGTTGAATGTTAATATAAAGTAGTGCAATTTGTATGCTAGATAGATGATGACATGTCTTTGTTCATGCCTTAATGATAAAATTGAGTTAACCATGGAAGATCGAATTAAATGTAAAATAGTTTTGAGGTGAATAGTGAATGAAAAAATATTTAACTTGCGTACCAGATAGATATTAGCATTACTTTGTTCATACATTAAATACAAAAGGTAGGTTAAATACAGGGATTTAAGCTATATATTGATAAGGCTTGGGGTGAAAATATATGTAAGTACAGTAAAATATAAGTTATAGAGATGGCTGTATGTCTTTGATCATACTTTAATGATAGAAAGTTTAGCGAACTATGATGAATTAAGATATACATTAAAAGAATTAGATAAGAAATGCATGTAATATTCTATAAATTGCATGTTGGAGAGAGGATAACATTTGTTTCGTTATATTGAAGTATTAAAAGTAAGGCTATGTTAGGAGATTAAGATTTAGGTTGAAGGGAAAAGTGTATGAAATGTATACCAGAGAGATATCGGCATGTTTTTAACCATGACTAAGAGCTAAAAAGATAGATTGTATATTGAGTTTTAAAGTAAATGATGTGGAACTTAGGATTAGAAGGATCAATTAATTATATGCTATGAAGTATCAATTAATTATATGCTATATAGGTGACCATGGAGATTCAGATTATATTTTGAATAGTTTTGGCTGAACGTTGAGTGCAAAGTTCTATAATTTTTATGTCAGATAGATGCTAGCATGCTTTTGTTCATGCATTAGTGATAAAAGTTAGTTTAACATTCATATTTATGACGCATACTGAGAGACTTAGAGAAGAAATCTACACAGTGTCTTTGATAAGTGTTGTAGAAATGTCTGAATGCAGTGAGAGAGTATGAATACTGTGTAAATAAAGGCTTTCAGTTTGCGTTAGGATATATTTTGCGAAGACAAATATATTTAGAGGGGCGGTTAATAGCTTTAAATGAGTGTGATGTGTTTGTTAAAAGTAATATACATGAATTTTGCTTTGATATGTCAAGTATAACAGTGTATGTAATGCTAAAATTTTAAACTAACTGGTCTTAGTTGGTTACAATTGCTGTGTATGCGAACAAATGTGATTGGGTGAATGTATGTGGTCATGACTGAGTCCTTATACGTATTACGTACTTTACTACATGAATGAGCGTAGAATTAGAAAAAAATTTCAAAGTCCTGAGATTAGGATAATGGCTGGAGTTAGTTACCATGACAATTTCATGAATGCAGGTAGCATTTTGATGTCTTCGATGTAGCTATGTGGATTTGTATGTACTTGTGTATGTGTGCATCCGTTTATGTGAGAAGAAGGTGGTAAGGATTGTAGTTAGTAACAGCAAAAATCAATAAAAAATAAAAATAAAAATAAAAATAAAATAAAAAAATAATTTATTAAAAAAAAGGAAAAAGAAAAAGAAAAATACAAAAACAAAAATATAAACAAAAAATAACAAATAATTTATTTAAAAAAGAAAAAAAGAAAAAGAAAATGAAAAATGAAAAAAAGAAAAAAGGAAAAAATTAGAAAAAATAAAACAAAATATAAAAAATAAATAAAAAAATAAAGAGATGATTGTTTAAGTTAAATGAAAAAGTATCAAGTCTGAACTTGAATGCTAATAAATAAAGAAAAGGTATGACGTCACAAAAAATATATGGACATGACGTCATGATATTTTAAATTCGTATTTGAAAATGGTAAATAAATCTCAAAAATAAATATGCCTCTAAAAATAAAATGCCCCATGATGACAACATTATGCATGCGTTCACGCGCGGTGTAGCGTTATTTCGCGCGTCCGCGAAAGGACCCACAGTGTTGAGCGCCTGAGGATTCAAAGTCACGTGATATTGATGACGTCATAAGAAAAAATTGCAGTCGTAGTCTCATGATTGCCCGTGTCATGACGTCACAGGGTAAGGTGTTAGCGCATGCGTAGGTGACGTCATCATCTAGAGTACCTGCATCCTGATTGGCTCACAGATATATCCGAATGTAGCCAATAAGGCATCGTATGTTGCCTTACCCTCAGTGCCAGCTTCGCTGACACTGGCACTCCCCTCTTGCCGAGTAGCCTAACATGGATTCCGTGTAAGAAAGTGCAAGAAGATGCAAGAAAGAGCTAGAAAAAGCTAGCATGACGTTACAGGGTAAGGTGTGTGTGTGAGCACTATGTACCCATATAGAAGCCACGTGACTAAGAAAAAAATAATTGGTGAACAAAATCTACGGAAATGAAAACCATGTAGTCAAAATGACTGATACCACATGGTCAAGATGGTGGATACCAAATTCAAGATGGCGAAAATCAGGTGTGTACGGAGTAGAAGAGCCCTTATTCTCATTACATAATTCATATATAAATATTACGTAATAACCATAAATACATAATTGTTATGTAACAATAGAAAATTATTATACAATCAATAAAAATAATATCGAGAAGAGCCCATATTCTCATTACTTGATTCTTATATAAATATTGCGTAATAGCCATAAATACATAATTGTTATGTAACAATAGATGATTGTTATACAATCAATAAAATAATATCAATTTCGAAGTAGAAAACGTGGCGGGTAAATATAATAATTCGCTCATTATAAGATATGATCAAGTTAGTGTAGTGGTAGCGCGATGGAATTCAAATCAGGAGGTTGAGGTTTCGAATCCTAGTCTCACAATAGTTTTAAGTTCTTTCTTTCCCATGAATATTTGAGGAAATTTAATTTTCACTCAATAGATGGAGCTGTGGTCAAGAAAAAATGGCGGGAGAATTCACATCTACAGAGATGAAAACAACGTGGTCAAAAAGACGGATACCACTTGGTCAAAATGGTGGACAGAATTCTAAGATGACGGAAACCACGTGATCAAAATGAATGACAGAAATTAAGAGAGAAAAAAATCTACGGAAATAACCATGTGATCAAGGAAAAAATGGCTATTGGATGACGTCATAGTCTCAAGATAGCCGGTGCTAGGACGTCACAGGATCAGGTATGTGCGCATGCGCAGATGATGTCATCACCATGAGTGCCTGCATCCTGATTGGCCCACTAATGTAGCCAGTGAAGCAGCTTCACTGGCACTTCCCTCATGCCAAGGGGTGGTCTAGCATGTGTGCCAATGCTAAAAAGTGCTAGAAAGTGCTGGAAAAAGCTAGAAAGGGCACTCAGGAAAGAGCATGAGTTAGGCCTACGGTACTAGCACATAAGGGCCAAATAAGGCTTGGCATGTGCCTTGCGGCATGTACAAATGAAAAATGGATGGGGCTTAAATGGTTAAGTGCCAAAAAGGGGCGCGGATTAAGGGATTAACATAATTAATATCTATTTCTAAACACACGTTTTTAGGTAAAATGCAAAAGAAGGGAAAATTTTAAATTTATTTTTTAAAATTTCAAAACAACATTACCTTTTATCAGGAATACATACCAAAAATATCTCACTAAGGAATTTTTGATATGCCCTTCCCCTACAGTTTCTGAAAATTTGGGCAATTTAGATCAAGAAACAAACAATTTCCCAATTTGACACCTTCACAACTTCGGATATAACTTTTTGTTTCTTTATCAAAGTTGGTCAAATTTTCAGGATTTGTAGATGAAAGAAATATTTACAGTTCATTCTGAGACATGTTAGAATCTATTCTTGAAAAAAAAAGTAATGATGTTTTGAAATTTGCCAAACAAAAAAAAATCCAAAATTTTCAAATTTTTTTGATTGCATTTTACATCACAACCGTGTTTTTAGAGATATATATCTAAAGGCTCAAAATGAAATTTTAGCTATACCCTACTTCTAGAGTTACTGTAATATTGAACAAGTTCTGTCAAGAAAAAAATATTATACAGAAAAAAGTGAAGGGGTATGTATCTCAAAATCTATAAAAGTTACAGAAATTTGGCAAGAATTCGGAAATGCGTATCTCGTCCAATAATGGAGAAATTCCATTTTTTTTTCAAATAGTAAAAATTTAATTCCAGAATATAATAATCGACAAAAAGATGTCCAAACTCAAGGCTGATGTCTGATCAGCCTTTTCCTCGAGTATATAATAGCCCCTAAGTATTTGGGTCGAAGGATTCAAATGACAGCGGCTGCACAATCTGGTGCTCAATCTCAAATTTTGGCACTGCAAGCACGAAGTACAAACATCCTTCACCACTCGAAGGATAGAATGATGAGAGATGTTTAGTCTTATTATGGCTTGAACTTTAGCATGGTCATTTTGCTATAGAACAATACGGCGAAGTGAACAAGGACCCTAAAAGGGACCATTCCAAGCTCCGACTCCATGTTCTCCTGCTGATAAAATAAAAGACATTAATAATTTTCAAGTGACGCTAATAATGACGAAACTTCTTCAACCTCTCTCCTTCGGACAACTTCTAACGACCATTCTGGATTCTTCTCTTTTCATTCCGAACAGCAAAATCTGCTTCCTAAGCCATATACAACTAGGCTATATCAAAAATCGTGTTCCCCATCCTTCATCTGACCTTTTAAATGCCTCTCAAAGGAACTCTGCATTTTTTACAATACCCTGGCACTCCAATACTTGGTCCGAATACCTCTCTAGTCACGCACAAGG
>SEYY01004323.1:165000-170963 GCA_009176605.1 Armadillidium nasatum
AAAAGAACTCCAAACTTTTTTTTATCTCCTTCGAAGACTTTCCCAGTCTCAAAGGGAAATAATATAAATATTCTCGGTCTGAAAATAAACAACAAATTATCTTGGGAACCTCATATCACAACAAATTCTAAGGTGACCTCAAAGAAAATGGAGATTCTGTTCAAGGTGCGGGAGTTTTTTCCTTCTGAATATTTATTCCAATTTTATTATATAAGGGTCTTATCCACCATTGCACGGAGTACTGTTCTCACAGTTGAGGAGTTCTCCGTTCCACCTTCATCATGAGTCTAAGGAGAAAAAACTAATAAACTATCCTTACCTTCAGACTCCCCTGACACTCTTTCTCTGAGTCGTGACGTTGATGCACTTTCTGTTTCCATAGGTAAAACAACTGCAGGTGCTCGAGGGAGTTGACATTTCGTATTTCACCACCATTGGACACCCTCATATCACAAGTGGTGCCTTACTTGTGCATGAATAATATTTTTTTTTTTTTTTTTTTTTTTTTATGTCTCCTCCGGTGGGCAAAGGCCAGGAGGCCTACCAAATTCCACCGGAGTTGGGAAAGGTCTATAATCATGGTCGATGGTGGCCGACGTGTCCAGACACACGGCGTTTGAAAGTATGCAAGTCAAAGGAAGTTGGGAAAACAGATAAAGGGAGTGTGTTCCAGACTTTACCAGTAGAGTATATGTAAGACTGAGCATAGCGGTTAAGTCTGGGGTCGGAGAGTTGGACAGAGAAAGGATGAGAATGTGTAGAAAGGCGTGTCGCACGAGCTCTTCTCAATGGAGGAGGTATGCAACGAGAGAGTTCAGAAGAGCAGTGTCTGTTGTAATAGCGATAGTAAAGAGAGAGTGACGCAACAATTCGACGGGCAGAAAGAGATTGAAGAGAGTTAGTAAGAGTAGGAGAGTTGATGAGACGAAATGCCCTTGACTCCACCTTCTCTAAGAGAGCTGTATGTGTGGAACCACCCCAGATGTGCGAAGCATACTCCATACAGGGACGAACAACACCCCTATACAGAGCAAGCAACTGGGGTGGCGTGAAGTAATTCTGAAGGCGCCTCAGAACACCCAACCTCTTAGAAGCTTGTTTAGAAAGAGAAGTAATGTGATCTTTCCAAGAAAGATCACGAGAAAAAGAAACACCAAGAATATTAAGAACAGATGAAGGTTTGAGTTGTGTGTTTTCGAAGAAGATATCATAGTTGTGTGGAAGATTGTGTCGAGTGGAGAGATGGAGGAACTGAGTTTTTGAGGCATTGAAAACAACCATGTTTTCTCTGCCCCAATTTGAAATACGAGAAAGATCAGAGGTTAGTTGCTCCAAGGCTACCCTTCTCGAGTCTATCAACTGCTGTTGGGTGGGACGTTTTTCAAAATGGAAGGAATAATGAAGGGTGGAGTCATCAGCATAGGAGTGGATAGGAGATGAAGTGATGGAGAGAAGGTCATTAATGAAGAGTAGAAAAAGTGTTGGTGATAGTACAGAACCTTGAGGAACACCACTATTAATAGATTTAAAGGATGAACGGTGGCCGTCTACAACAGCTTGCTATAGAACGACCGGAAAGGAAATTAGCGAGAAGATCACAGAGAGAAGGATAGATACCGAAAGAGGGAAGTTTAGAAATCAAAGCTTTGTGCCAGACTCTATCGAAGGCTTTCGATATGTCCAGCGCGACAGCAAAAGATTCACCGAAATGCCGAATAGCGGAGGACCAAGATTCAGAGAGAAGGGAAAGAAGATCACCTGTAGAGCGTTTCTTACGAAAGCCATACTGGCGATCAGAGATAAGATTAGAAGAATTGAGATGTTTCCAAATCTTCCTGTTAAGGATAGATTCGAAAACTTTAGAGAGAACGGAGGTCAAAGAAATAGGACGGTAGTTGGAGGGTTGAGAGGGGTCCCCCTTCTTCGGCACAGGTTGAATGAGCGCACGTTTCCAGCAAGAAGGGAAGGTTGAAGTAGAAGACAAAGACGAAATAGTTTATCGAAGGCTGCAAGCTCGGAAGCACAAGTTTTGAGAACCACAGGAGGAATACCATCAGGACCGTACGCCTTCTTAGTATTAAGCTCAGAGAGAGCAGAAATGACATCTTTAGAAGAAATTCTAATTTTAGGCATAATTGAGTTAGAGGGGGTTGAAGGAGGAGGAATAGCTCCGGAATCGTCTAAGGTTGAATTAGAGGCAAAAGTTTGAGCAAAGAGTTCAGCTTTAGAAGAAGGTAAAAACAGCAGTTGTGCCGTCGGAAGATATTAAAGGAGGGAAAGAGGAAGAAGCAAAGTTAGAGTTGACATTTTTTGCAAAATGCCAGAAAGAACGTGAAGAAGAGGAACCAGAAAGATTATTGCATTTTCTACGGAGAAAGGAGTTTTTAGTGTTACGAAGGATAGATTTTGCAGGATTCCGGGATGAAATATAAGTAGCGTGAGTTTCAGGAGTTTGAAGACGACGGTAATCCCTGAAGGCAGCATCCCTGCGGCGGATAGCACGAGAACAAGCAGAGTTAAACCAAGGTTTATTAGGTTTAGTAGAAGGGAAAGAATATGGAATGTATGCCTCCATGCCAGAGAGAATCACCTCGGTAATGCGTTCTGCACACTCCGAGGGACCCCTCCCACGGAAGCAATAATCATTCCACGGGAAATCAAAGAAGTACGACCGCAAGTCCGACCAGCTTGCGGCACCGAAGTGCCACAAGCGTTTCCTTTCCGTAGAAGGGGGTCTTTCCTGCGAAGACTTGAAGAGATAGGAAGAGGATACAGAGATAAGAAGATGATCGGAGGAACCCAGAGGAGGAAAGAGTTTAACAGTATAAGGAGAAGGATTAGAAGTTAGGAAAAGGTCTAGAACGTTGGGTTCATCTCCAAGACGATCAGGGATACGAGTAGGGAGCTGCACCAACTGCTCAAGGTCGTTTTGGATAGCGAAAAGGAAGGCACGTTCACCAGCTGTATCATGAGAACTAGAAGAAAGCCATTGGCGGTGGTGAACATTGAAATCACCTAATATGATGATTTCAGAGAAAGGAGAAGAAGAGAGAATGTGCTTCTATTTTGGAGTTTAAATAGTCGAAGAATTTAGGATAGTCAGTAGAATTAGGAGATAAATAACAGAACAAATGAATTTAGTCGTAGAGTGGCAAGAGAGCCTAAGCCATAAGGTGGAAAATTCGGAAGACTCCAAATTAGAGACACGAGAACAAACGACATCGTTGCGCACATATGCACAACAACCGCCTTTGGCTGAAAATTGAGGATAGAGACAGTAGGAGGAAACAGAATAGGGTTGCTATCAGAACGCTCAAACATCTGAGTTTCGGTCAAGAATAAGAGGTGAGGTCTAGAAGAAGAGAGGTGATGTTCAACAAAGTGGAAATTAGAGTGCAGACCGCGAATGTTGCAGAAATTAATGAAAAAAATAGACCGTGCATCAGGACAAGCCGGCGGCCGAGTCCTGGTGGCACCAACCCCATCACCGGAGGCCACCAACTCCCAAGTGGTGATGGGGGAATGGGTGGATGAGGGGCTATTTTTGGAAGCCGCCCCCCGTGGCTTCTCCGAGGCTACCGAAGTTGACGCCATTTTTGATTTTATTTTAATTATTTTTAACACGTTGACTGCCGGAAAATGGGGCTGAGCCCGTTTTTGAAATTTTTTTTATTTTTTGACCGATTGAGCTGAAATTTTCAGTATATATAGTTTTTTTCCCGGCGAAAATAGTCCATTTCTAACGTTTTTACGAGTGATTAACAGTTTAGAAGTTATTTGGGGTCAAATGTTAAAAAAAATTTGCAAAAGCGTCAAATGGTCACTGAGCTGAAATTTTAACTGAACAATCTTAGCCCCATATATGATGGATAAAGAGATTTTTGATATCACGTTGAAAAAAAAGTTATAGGCCTCAATTTTTTTTTGAAAAAAATAACCTTTCCGTGAGAAAAAATTATTTAAAAAAAAATGCAAAATTTTTTTTTATTTTATATATTGTTTAGAAGAGGGATAGTCTATAACTTACGTTTAACATTATAAAATAATATTTGTTTGAAAAAGATATAGTCTCTCAAACGTTTAAAATTTTTGAAAATTGGCACAAAAATGGACCTTATTTGAAGAGCTATATCTCAGAAAAAAAGTTAGATCGAATAATATATATAACAGATATTGTAGCCCCATATTTATCTATAAAACTACCAAATATAAAAAATGTATTTTTGTAGTTTTTTTTTTTAAATATTTTTAAAAAAAGTTTAAATTTTTTTTTTTTTTAACAATTTTTGACTTTCGATAGTTGATCAGTATTGGGCAATAACAATTTTCTATACTTCTGAGAGCAAAATCTCATCAGAAAATTTTGTAGCCAATAGATTTAGGAAACACACACTCCAAATTTCAGACCAAAAAATATTTTTATGTGGCTTCCCGTAGATTTGAACATTCCTAAAATTTCCGAAATAATTCTAAACTTTATCCCTCGTAAAAACGTTAGGAATGGATTTTTTTCGTCGGGAAAAAGCTATCTATATTGAAATTTTCAGGAGAATCGGATGCAGTCAAATGTATGTAAAGGAGAGCCACTCCGTGTAGATAGAAGGATAGCGCGAAAGGGAGCGAACCATTGGGCACCGGGATGAGATAGTATAATCTCATCGCTTCGGGAGCGCTACTTCCCTCCCCCGTATTAATAAAGTTTGCAATATTTGAATATTGCAAACTCTAAGTTTGCAGATTGTGGTTTCTCCTTCTTTTCAGACACCTCTGTTCTGGGGAACTCCATACTTTCATTTTTTCCTGCTGTATTAAATTTACCTAACTTTAGAGCCTCCATCAGTGCTCTCCTGTTGTGTTGGACTTGAGATTGGATGGTTTTATTTTATTCTATAATTATGCCCCCTCCTCGAAAAGGGCCCTGGCCTTGAGTGGTGGCAACATGCAATATATATATATATATATATATTATATATATATATATATATATATATATATATATTATATTATTATATATTATAATATATATATATATTATATATATTTAATATTATAATATATTATATATATATATATATATATATATATATTATATATTTATATATATATATATATATATATATATATATATATATTATATATATATATATATAATATATATATTATATATATATATATATATATATATATATATATATATATATATATATATATATATATATATATATATATATATATATATATATATATATATATATATATATATATATATATATAAGATTTTCAGTTACAGCTTATGGAAATAGGCTGCAAAGAGAGCTAACGTAATCATGACATTAGATAAAAGGTCTTTGTTTGCCTTTCGTGAGCCATACAATGCAATTTTTTATTCTTAAGAAACTAAGTAATAGTTATTTTGTAAGCATCTTCAATTAAATGTAATTTGTAAATACCATTTTAGAGATCACTCTGGTAGTATTTGTAAAGCTACTTCATTATTATTGTTATTGCAATTTAGTTGGAAAAAATCATTTGGTTTACACTCGTGGTCAAAAACGGCATTTTCATTTCATGCAAAAGTTTATTTTTTAATTGTCGTTCCTGTATGTAAATATTCCGGTTTTTTTTTATTTCTTTTTTTCCTTTATTAAGAGGTTTGTAACCTTCAATAAATTGTCTTTCATAAACAACCAGTTTGGAGTCAGATTCTACGTATAATAATTTGAAGTAAGCTTATTACAATAATAATAATAATAATAATAATAATAATAATAATAATAATAATAATAATAATAATAATAATAATAATAATAATAATAATAATAATAATAATAATAATAATAATAATAATAATAATAATAATAATAATAAAAATAACAATAATAATAATAATCCCATTTTCGTATCTAACCACAACTCATTCATACATCATTCTCTTTAGAAGCAATCAATCACAACTCTTTATG
>SEYY01004324.1:0-28470 GCA_009176605.1 Armadillidium nasatum
ATATATATATATATATATATATATATATATATATATATATATATATATATATATATATATATATATATATATATATATATATATATATATATATATATATATATGGGATGAACTCATCTTTAGAAACCTTTGAAGCTGGCAACTATGGTCGGATGGATGTTGTCGGGGGGATAGTTGTAGAGTTTTGACCAGCTAGGGTTCAATTAATTCCCTGTAAGAAACTATAAAAAAAAATCCCCCCCCCCCTCAGATTACAGTCAGTGACGTGTTCTCTTTTTTTTTAAATTAACAAAACCGAATAATATAATTATTTAATTATGTGATTGAGTTTGGCGTAGTTTTAAACCATGACAAGAATATTTCTGAATTTATACTGGTCTGGTACAGACATTTCTGGCATACCTACTACTACAAATTATAATAGTTTCCCTAATAATAATAAATAAATAAATTATTATTTAATTTTCTACTATTGCTTCTTAATTATAATAATTGAATTATAAAAAAGTGATAAAAAGTGATTTAACGTTAAAAGCATTTTAAAATCGTGGTGTTCTTACCTTTAGCCAAAAGATCTTAATTTTATTACAATAACACTGTGCAACACTAAAAATATTAATGATTTAAAAAGCGTAACAGTGTAAAAAAAAAAATTTAAGAGTGGAAGCGAACGAACAAATTATAAACATCTTACCAATGATTCAACTACGAAAAAATAAAAAAACTTGTGGACATCACTTTCAAAAAAACTGAAAACATAATAAATAATCTAAAAAAGGAGATAAAAATAGATCCAAAAAAAGGCACAAATATATGTAATATAAAACTACGAAGTAAACAAAAACCTTCAGGATGATTGCAATCACCCTAAAATCATTACCTTATAAAACTTATACCTTTAAACCTCTCCCTTCTGGATCGATATCACTACCAACTTTTGTCAAAACAATATAACACATCGTTGTAACACGTTAAAGCAAAGTTATAACACATTGCAAACTGTCAACATTTTACTATATAACTACGTAAATAATCAAATCATATACCACTAACAAATTTCTTTATTTTTATTATTGTTATTATTAAATTTCAAATTAATTAAGTAAAATAAATAAATAAATAAAAAAAAAAAATAAGTAAAATTTTAGTTATTTTTGACATATTCAAACAACAAAATTTTTAACAAAAGAATAATTATGAAAAAAGTTTATGAGTGAAATAATTCACAAATAAATTTTATTTGTTTAATCACTTAATAAATTATTATTCATTTATATATTTTTATTACTACTATTACTATTATTTATAAGTTAAACAACGGACTAAGATAACTAATATTACTACTAATTATAATAAAAATAATTAAAATAATAAAATATGTACTATTTAAAAAAATATTATTAGTTGTTACTACTTACTACTTCAATTCAAATCACTAATTCAAATTCAAAATTCTTTATTCATTGAACGTAAATTGTAATTTACAATATATAGTAGGTACTATACTACTAACTGTACTACTACTAATAATAATAATAATAACAATAATAGTAATAGTAATGAAGTGACTGCACAGTTCTCTGAAAAGGGACTTCTAAGGGGATACACATTGGTTTCCATTGTGCCCCAAAGTTTAGTAGTTAAATAAGTTTTTAATTTTATTATTAAAAAAGTAAAAATGATAAAAATAATAATAATAATGATAAGAATGATAATGATACTAAAAAACTGATGTCGAAAAGAGATTCTTGGTAAGAAGTAATTTACTATAAAGTATTTGAGAGAATCTGCTAAAACTAATGAAAAATAAGACGTGCCAAAAAGAAATTTACTTTTAAAAGTACAAATCCCTCAAACATACATACCACTCACCAACTGCTCAAGTACGCAAAGAGAACCTATATCTTCGGGTAACTTCTTCAGATTATTGTGGTCAATCATAAGAACCTTTAGGTCCTCTAACTGACAAAGCTGCTTCGGAAGTTCCTGCAGGTCATTTCGACTAAGAATTAACTTATTCAAAAATTTAAGGCCTTTCATTTCTGGTGGTAAGGTAGTGAGCCGGTTATCAGACAACTGAAAAATAGTAAGTAAGTAATAAATAAAAATTAATAATAATAATAACAAACTTAACATCTATACTAAAATAAATAAATTAAAAAAGTAAAATAAAACTATCTAGGTAATTTATGTTTATTTTAAATAAATGATTAACTTAAAGATAAAAGATAATATTTAACAATTGATTTGTGATATTACTTAATTGATACAGTATATATTTCTATAAAAACCATTGAGCTACATGCGCACACTTATATTACTTATGGATGGCTATATTTTGTATATTACCATTATAACAACAACTAATTACAATGTATTTATAGTTGCTTTGGGTTTATATGTATAGTTTGAACCAGGGCTGTGGAATAAGAATCAGAGTTCGGAAACAGTAGATATGGTTGGTCAGAATCAGACTCTGTCATGAAATCAAGTTGGATGATGCTATCCAGCAGAAACCCAAAATGGAATGACAATCACACGATCATATAACCTAAACTGATGGAATCCAAAATCTAAATAGTCATATAATTAGAACCAAAATTTCAAATCTAGATAGATTTATTTGATAGATTATATTAATTCCAGTGAAGATTTACAAACACCTTCTTGGACCACCCTTAATATTTAAAAATTTTTTTCTCCATATTTATTAGATTTTTATTATTTATAATTTGTAAATTTGGTTGAAGTTTTAACCCTAGTTTTTGAACTTTTTGGATGGTCTCGAATGTAAATGAAAAGATTTCTTTGCAAGTCTCAAAAATAGACAAATAATGATAAGCAAATATGTCTGAGTCCTAAGCATCACTATTTCCTATCCAAACATTATTAGCTATTTTATAAATAATAATAATAATAATAATTAAAATCTTTATTCATTTTTCATTTTCAGAATTTATACAAACAAATACTGTATACTTTATATGCACTGATGCAAAACTAAAATGGGCTTCTGGGGGGACAAATTCAGCCTCTGAGCCCTAATAATAATAATAATAATAATAATAACAAAAACTTACATCAAGGAGTTGTAGAGCCTCTAAATTACTGATGAGGGGATCGATGTGTGTAATGGCATTGAATGATAAATACAAGCGTTTCAGCTCACTGTGTTCCCACCACTTTTCATCACCATCATCTGCATTCATATCCACTGTTACTCTTTTAGACTCACTTGGGTCCATTTCATTTAAGTGAAAGACCTTTTGGGGAACTTAATAATAATAATAAAAATTAAAATAATAATAATAATAATAATAATAATAATAATATTGCTCAAAAGACAAGCCTCATAATTAGTTTAGAACATAAGAAAAGTACAGAGAAAAAGAATCGACAAGAGCCTATCAGGACTGCCCAGTCAAACTAAAATATATGAATTGCCTATGCAAATACACATGCAAAATATATAACCAAGAATACAAGTTGCAAGTGAATCATACTCAACAACTTCCTGTGGCAAAACATTCTAAAAATTAATAACTCTATTGCTGAATGAATATTTTCTTACATAAGATGGCCTCGATTCTTTTTAACTTTATTTCATGGTTTACAATAAAGAATTCAGACCATAGAAGACATATCAGTGGGCATGATAAAGTTAAAAGAAGCTATGGTATTTTGATGTAAGAAAACACAGCATTCATTCGATAACAAGAGAGGCAAATTTTTGGAATAGTTTAATTGGGATGCTCTTGAAAGGACCTTGTGGCTTCTTACTATTTCTACTTTTTCTAATGTTCTTACAATTCAAACATTTAAATATATTGAAAAATGGAGTATGATAATTATTATTTAACTTATAAAGTTTTAGGTTTTAAGAAACTTACTTTTTACGAGTCCTTTGTTGCTCAAATTAAGTTGTCCAGATTTTCGAGCCATTTTAACTATTTGAGGGTGAAGGTCATCGGACTGAATATCTTTATTAAATAACACACCAGAATTTCCAAAGCTACTAATCAATGGCTGTGAAGGTCTTCCTTTCGATGATAAAGGTTGTCGAGAAAATTTTTTGGATGCCATATTGAAATATTAAAATTTAAAAAAAAAAAAAAATTTTAACTTAAATTAAAAATTAATAAAATATTTTAAATCATAATTCTGAAAAAAAAAAAAAAAAAAAAAAAAAAAAAAAAAAAAAAAAAAAAAAAAAAAAAAAAAAAAAAAAAAATTTTTTTGATGAATTAGATTATATATGTTAAATAAAATAATAAAATTGCCCAAATTTATGAAGGTACATTTTTTTTTTTTTTTAAAGTTAGAAATATATAATCTACCAATTCTAAAATTTAGTTAGCTTTTTACTTTTGATTTTAAAGTCGTAAATTGTGTATAGCATTTCTTTTATAGTGAATTCTCAACATACGAGAACAGTTCTTGGAAGGATTTTATCAGCTGAAGATCTTATAAGCCTTTCATAATAGGTAAATGGCCAAATACGTGTCAATCTTTGTGTTACTGTCCTCATGGAGAAAAACTGATCCACAACTGAATGCCTCATCTTTTTTTTTTTTTTTTTTTTTTTTTCAAAATATTTCATAACTGCTAAATTGATTTATAAGATACTGATACAGGTTTTCAAAATTCATAATGATATCATTAGGTATATAATATTTTATATATTCTTTTTCATAAGAACATTTTTAGGTATGATATTTTTATTGAATAAAAGTATTCTACACTTAATTAGGCATAATTTATTTAAATGTATTTTGTCTATTTTCATCAGAGTAAAAAAAAAAAAAAAAAATGAAAAAAAAATGCTCAAATTTGATATTGAAATCAATATATTGGCCTACCGATATATATCACTTAGTCTGTATATATATACATATCAGTATATCATTATTCAAAAATAGTAGTATATACAGTATGTATAATAATTTGTATGTTTTTCATATTAATACATTTAGGTATTTAGTACTTTTATTGAATAAAAGTGTTCTTCTAAGCTTCATTATAAATATAATTTAATTCATTTCAGTATAATCGGATCTTCATATTTTCAGAAAATAAAAGAGAAAATAAAAAGTACTCAGCTGATACTTACTTTTACCAAGGCTAGCTCTTATAGAGTAGAAATGAAGGCAATACTAATCATTAGTTGAGTATTTTTTTTTTTTTTTTCAAGATTAATAAAAATAAAAATAAAATATAAATTATTATTTGAATGAATTAAATTAAGCTTAACTAAGCGCAAAACACTTATTCAATAAAAATGCTAATATCTAAAAATATTACTATAAAAACAAATTATTGCATACTGTTAATGTCATTTTCAAATTACTATTCATAGATAATTTCATGATAAGAATGAATGATATATTAAAATTGATATTTAATAATTATTATTAAGCAATGAAAGATTATACTCCATGCCACTTATTTGATTGGGAGTACAGTAATCAGAAGCCCCATAGATAAATACTCCTCTGCCATACATTTAAATAATTATCGTATTCAGTATTGGAATTAATAGATCTGTCTATTCTATTGATATATCAAAATTTACAATGATGTCATTCAGTGTACCATATTTTGCACATTTTTTTATTTTTATAGAACAATTTTAAGTATTTGTTTTTATTGAATAAAAATGCTCTTCATCAGTTAATTTGGCATTTAAATATATTTTAACACTTTTTATAAAATAAAAAAATGCTCAACTGAGGCTTAGTATTACCAAAATAAACAATTTACAATAATCAAGAAAACTAGAAACATTAAACCTACATTTAAGTCTCATTAAAATTTTTTTTTTACATTTCGAACAAAATAAATACACAGTTAAATTTTCTAACCATACCATACTGCCTTTTACTCAACCAATTTTATTCCACAGTTAGAGTCAATAAACCACTCCGCCTACATCATACCACTGTATTTGGGATTGCAAGGGCATTAGCCCGTGCCCATAGGCTTTAACAAAATAATGATCATATAAATACCGTACAATGACAAACAGTAACATCTTCTTTTACATTACCATATGAAATCAAATATTCGAAGATTGGTTTTAAATTAAATCATTGCAGAGATTTAAATTAATTTTCCTTTAGTACTCTTGCAAGTTGCAACCAAAATTATAACGTTTCCCTGTAAAATGTAAATCTATTAGAATACATACATTTAATAAGATGTGGACATACACCAAAGTCTATGTACAGTAACCATAGTAAATAGTTATTTAGATCAGTGTTATATATTTAGGTCAATATGGAATCCATATTATTGCCGCAAAAAAAGTAAAATAAATTTAAAATGGCTGCGTAAAAAACAAAGACTTATTTTGATATTTACAAATATTTTTATATTTGTTATTTATTTATTTTTTTTTTGATAAGTTTTACAGGAAAAACGATAATTTTTGTTCAAAAAATTGCTTAATTAACGACGTGGTAACTTATATGTTCAAAATAGGCCACTTTCTAGGACAAGACTATTTCATAGAAAATACTCGTTGAAGCTTGAATTTAAACCCAAAGGCAAAGGGCTTATGATACCCACTTATCCCCGTTTTGTCTACGAGTCACTCTTTCCATCTGGCCTACCGTGCAGTGGCCTTAGACTATGGCAACTTTTTTTGTATATTTCGAGAAAGGACTTTATCAACGAAACGTGTGTACGGTCCCAACTCTCCAGGCAGACATTTCTGCCCATCACGATTTCAAGGTAAGCAAACCTTTCAATAATACACAAACTACGAAATTAGTTTAAATCTTAATGCTCAAGATTCTGAATGGGCAGCCCTTTTCCTATGTTGCACGTGCCAATGTCCTAGCAGATGCAGAGCACGAAAAAGGAACCAAGTAAGTAAGTAAGCCCTATCCTAGAAAAGCTCTGTAAAGTTGATGCGGGACCGATCGCCGTTTGAACCACAAAGGTGGCTATGTTGGCAACGTTTATTAGATATTTTTTTTATATTTTCTATAGAGTAGACAAAATTAACTATGGTATATTCAAAATATCTACTTTTGGATAGCATTTTGAAAGATGAAGGTTTTACATGCATTTGATATGACTAGTTTTTTGAGCTTATAAACACCAAAATATAAAATCTGTAAAACTCGCTGCTGTCCCCACGATTGAAGTGAATATCTTCCAGAACTTCATGTTTAATGTAAAGTATTAAGCGAGGCTTTTTATTTTCAATTTTCTTGTCTGACTTGTCTTGGCAGTAGAATTAAGACACTGAACAGAGTTGGAGCCTAACTTTGACTATAGACATTCTACTCTAGGATTAATTTTCGTAGTTTAATATTAGATTATTAGATATAGGGTAGATGTTACTTAGTTTTAAAAATTTGTCCTGCTAATCGTTTCTGGTTTGTGACATTTGAAGTTTCATGTCCAGGAATTTGAATGGGCAGACCTATTAAGGCCATTGATATTGAATTAACCTTAAGATAAATTCAGCCTCTCACTTTAAAAGGCACATCTTAAATTTTTTTGGAAACCACTAAATGAAAATTGCAGTTCATAAACCTTATACTTTGTTTATAGAGAATAAAATTTGTTTTTCATGTTTACCTTATAAGCTAAGATGATATATTAACTAGTAAGGTTTATTTATTTCAGGTGGGTAGTGACTTTTTTTTTTTATCAAGAGTTTCTACATTACAGAGAATCCTAATAAGTTTCTTGTTTAATTAAAGAATGGAAGTACATACACAAAATGCCCTAAGACCAATAATTTTTTGGGGGGAGGAATCCATATTTTAAAGAAAAAATATTTTGACAGTTCTGAAACTGGAACTCTGAACTCTTTTATAAAAACTATTTATATGCTTTCACTAATTTATCTAGTGTATATACTTTATATATTTTAAGTTCTCCTTGATAGGAGTTTGTAGAGTTGGTGGTTTGTTTTTTGTATCGATATAGCACATTTCTTCTAAAACAACAAACCCCCGGCTAAATCATCCTCACTCTTTACAAAATCATCATCAAGTCTAGACGTCATTAAAATGTATGAGTTTTCGCTTGTTTATTACAAGTCCTCAGAATTCAATGGTATAAGGTATGAGTTATATATTTCTTTTCAAATCTTACTATCATATCTATTGCCTTCTACTCAAATATATAACTGCGTAATGTTCTTAATTATATGGAATTCATTTATGAAGAAACTTCAAGAGCAACATTTGAAAAAGTTCAAAGTAAGTCTCCTCTTATTATTTAATTGTAACATTAATTACGACCCTTCTCTTTCAGGTCTCTTAGTAAAAGCTCAAACCCAGAGTTAGAGTTTGATAAAAAAAAAATTCACTGCAAGATTTCTGAAACATGCAATTTGGATGGGAGTAATTTATAACAGGAAGATCTGGACAATACAAATTACCTGCCTCACAGGCAAATTTTTTTAATTATAAACACTCTTAGGACACATTGTTGCTTACGTTATATTTTCCCAAGATTGTAAAACTACCACCTTCTAATAACCACTGAGAACCACTAAATCAATGGACTTAATTTATAAGGTTAAAAATACAAAAATTGCTGAAAAATTCTATTCCTACACCATAAAAAAACTATAAAAAACGTCTGAAAAAAAAACTAAACAATAAAATACTGAAATCATTTTATAAAATTATTATTAAAAAATAATAAAACTTTGTAACTTTTGTTGCTTTTAAAAAAAAAAAAAAAAAAATTCTTTTTAGTGAAAAAAAAATATTTTATAAACATTTAAAAATTCTTTAAACAAAACAATCTTTATAAAATTTTCCTTTTTATTGGAAAAAACTTTGTCACTAAAATATAAATTTTAATGTTAAAAAAAAAAAAAAAAAAAGAATAAAGTCATTCCCCTATATTAATTACCCCCTCCCTCTACCATTAACTTTGGGAATAAAAAATTTACCAAACCAATTTGCATTGACCAACACCAAAAAAAAAATTTTTAAAAAAAAAATAAAAAGTAATAAAAATTTTTTTTTTTTAGTTTTTTTTGTAAATTTAAAATTTTTAAATAAACCAAAATTTAAATTAAATCTCTCAAAAAAAGACTTTCCCCCCCCCGAAAATAATATTTCATTTTGTAAAAAAACTTTTTTTTTTTTTTTTTTGCAAACTTTAAAAAAATTGAAAAAATTTTTTTTTTTTTTTTTTTTTTAAATCCGATCTAATTTAAAAAATTATTTTAAAATTCAATTTTATTAAACATGAAGAAAAAATTCAAAGTTTTTTTTCAATTTATCTTTACAAAAAAAAAACCTTTCACTAAGCCAAACGAAAGAGAGGGAATTGATCTCAAATATTCTATCCAATGTATAATAACCAAAGTTACTATTTATTATATAGTATTTAAGAGAAGATACTAAAAACCTGGGAAGAATATTTGGATAAGTAAACTGCGTGGCCAAAGTTTCTACAGAATTCTGTTTAAAACAGGTTGAGTTCTAAGTTTTGGATCTCTCATCAACGGCTTGTGAGCGTTGACTCCACATCCACTGCTGTGTGAGAGCATCCAACAACATCTGCAGTAGTATCTAAAACAATTTTCATCCCTACAGAAATAGGGTCCTTGTTGTGAACCACACAATTGACACGGTGAGTCTGCTAAATACGGATCAATCTGTACCTAAACCAAAGAAATAAGGTCTATCATTTTTTTTATCCTTTAATAACATTCCAATAAACTTTCTTGGAACTCTAAAGCAGTTAAACCATTTGTATTTACTGGTATTCTGGTATTAAGTTAACTACTTCACTGGTACTCTATTATATAAAATATGTAAAACTGTCCATTTGTATCTCTAAGTACGATAAAAATTTTGAAGTTAAAGTTCAGTGAAGTTTCTAGAAATTGAGATCTGACATGAAAGACTCCCAAACTAATTTTTATAAGCTAGGTAAAATCAATAAGGTAAAACTAGCAATTAATGAATTAAGGATACATAAAAATTCCAAAAACTTACTTTTTTGGTAAATTTTGAAGTTTTTATTTCTATAAAAGCAGCTCTCACAGCTTTCTTGTACGACTGAGCATTATTGAAAGTAACTCGTCCAGAACCGATGGGATATTTGTGTTTGTCCGTGTCAATGCCTTCAAAATAGCAAAACAAATTAAAAAATCCGTACGAAACAATAGTTAAATCACAATGAAAATAAATTCCACCTTTACCCGAATAAACGACGCCACCGAACAAATCATTCATAATTGTAGCGAGTGCTTCAGCACTCAACATACCATGTAAGGCTCCAACAAATACCGTCTTTGCAGGATCAAGTTGATGCGAAGGGCACTGAACATAATTGCTGTCACCAATCACCCATGGGATCACTTGGACCTACAATACAAAGTATTTCTGCATAAATAAATCTAAAATAAATGAAACTTCATTGTTGTACTGGCTTCAGAGATAGAGATGGAGATGATAGAGAGATGAAGATGATAGAGAGATGAAGATGATAGAGAGAAATAGAGATGATAGAGATAGAGATAGAGATAAAGATAGAGAGCTAAAACGCTAAAAATATCTAAATAGAAATGCGATCAAAAATAGAATTTTTTTTTTTTTTACTATATAAAATAAATTTACTAAATAATATAGTCAATAATTTTGAACGAAACTTGTCCACTAAATTTTAGAAGATAGTTTGACAAATATACATGCATAATACAGTTTTTACAGGTGTTTGTTTACTTATATATGTATTTTAAAACATCTTGAATGGAACTACAGATTCTACTTAAAATACTTTAGGATTAAAGGTCCATCGATAACCATATTTGAACTCTGAATACAATATTCTGCGGAAGCAATTTCAGAGTTTTTCTATGATGATGATTGAGATCTTAAATTAAATCTGCTTTTATTTACGTTATCAATTTGTTTCGTATGAGGTTACTATACATCAAAACAAAAAGCAAGCAAACAAATCAGACAATAAGACACATGAATCCATCAAAGACTATCCGATCCCATTACTCAATACATCAATTAAATTAGGATACTACAAAATCAATCTTCAATTTTATTTTAAAATTACAACAGTTATGCCAAGTCACTATTACATGCGATTGAAGAGGACATTAAAAACCACCACTACCACCTAACCGAACCAACATAATGTGGTGGTGATGACAAGCTGCCTCCTACTGTGTCTATTATACTAGACATTCCAGAAAACCTACTGGTTGCTCTTACTAAATGATTAATTTCTTGGGTCTAGATTAAAATTTTTTTTAGTGGCCTGGTAAACTGAAAACAAATTTTCAGTGTACACGATTTAACAGCTTCCTGTAAATTATCTATAGTTTGAATGTCTGAAAATATTTAGTTATAATCAATACAAAATCGAGTATAAAATATTAAAACAAAATATAAAGTTTCCTATTTTACTATGCAGAAAAACTAATAAAAGGTAAACATTAAGGTACCTCAAGAACACCAAATTATAAATCTTGTTTTTTCTTCCATTCATAGCTTAATTTTTTTTTTCTAATTAAAATCTACAGATTGGATTAAACCAATCCTCTACAATGTATCTTAATAGTTATTCAAATCTTAAAAATCTTACTTCCTTCTGCCTCATTCTTCTCGATGATATTTTGAAGTAATAATTTTCAGAGTTGATATCCTGAGTACAAGCTGCTAACAGAGCTTTAACCTAAAAAGAAAAAAATAAATATATATATATATATATATATATATATATATATATATATATATATATATATATATATATATATATATATATATATATATATATATATATCACAGTCTCAATATTAAGTTAAACTCTACCTGCTTCTCATTCTCAAATAGAATGTACACATATCCCTTAGGAGGGTTTGCACTATTCTCCTTCCCTGGCCATTCGACCTGTATTGTTCCAAATTGTAGAAATGCCTTGGCGCAGAGCCAATTCTGTAACATCCCAGGGTACACCCCCTAGGAATACCTGTATCAATTAAATAAAAATTAAAATCTAATGAAAAATGGAAGCAAGCTATCATTATTAATGTCTATAGCGCTGGAGCAGTGAAAAATACTCCTAAATACAGTGGTCTGCACCTAGAGCCAAGAAATTTTAAAATACAGAAGGGGAGTGGAAGCTGGCAAAAACTTTTTTACAAGTCCGAAGCCAAACTATTCGTACTTTTAAATTAAATCCAAGAATGGTAAAATTTATGACAAAAGGATTATTCCTGACAGCAAGATGAAAAATATTTTCATTTTCTAGCAAGAACTTTTTACACAAGCACTAATTGGATCAATCTAGCTATGAAAAACTTCCAAAGACTACAAATTTTATGTAAAGTTACACAAGATATTTTTTTTATAAAAATTACTAATTTAGCTCACAAGAATAGTACTACCTATTCAAAGCTGGGGTATAAAAAAAATGGGATGGGATATGAAACTGGATAATTTTTAAGTAATAGAGCAAGAACCAGAGTTTGTATCGGCAAAAAATTTACCAGCTTTCCTGCCCTGATATTACTACTAAATATCTTTTAAATTTAATCCCGATATTAAAAAAAAAAAATCAATTCAAATACCTTGTAGGAGTAGAAAGGATTTTTGTTCACTTTCTTCGGAAGATTTCCACTCCAAGTACAAGTTGCATCGCACACCGCTGCTTAAAATTCAAAGTAAAAAAAAAAATCTTAATTTACATTACTACAGTAATTTAAAAAAGAAGAAAAACAATATTGGACTCTCCACCCCCTAAGTTATTTAGTAAGTATGAAATTTTTGTAATATTATATAAGGTATTAAAAATTTTAAATATTTATTTCGTAAAATTCATTCAGAAATAAAAACTGTGATATAAGGTTTTGAGGATTCTGGAAAAGATTCTCTGGGACAGACACAGTTTTGGTACAAGTTTGAGAAACGCTATTTTAAACAATGATATATTCTATACTTTTTTAAAATATCTTTACAAACTTTCCTGAAAGTTTAACTTCAAAGTTAATGTGAAACACTTCCATACTAAGTTACCTGCAGCGCTGCGATGCATCTTTGCTTGCTTTTCAATGGCATACGGGTCGGAGCCTGGAAAGAGCGAAGAGAGAGGAGAAGAAAGATGTGAATTGGGGGAAGTGCTTGCACGCAAGCCCCCAATTCCTCCAAAGAGATTGGGAGAATCCATAAGGTTAGGAAGAATTTGAGAAGTCAGCCACATATTCTGTAGCTGATTCAAGTCCATACCTGGAATAGTTACAATAGCATAATAATTATAAATCCACTGGTAGGCCATAAGGTCATGATACAAAAGTCATTGCGAAGAACAATTACAATAACTGCATATAAACATTAATCCTTCATATAAGTAATTAACTTTACAAAAATTTCACAATTCCCTAAGCTTTAATAGGGAAGGTCAGCTATCCTAAACTAAAATAAAAGTTCAAAATTGCAATTTTTAAATTCTTAAATTATTTAATTCTCACCCTGACTAGGATTCTGATTGGAGCTCAAATCCGATCCACAACTGCTAGGAAAAGAACTGCTACGCGTCAAACCACCTAAGCCACTACTTAATCCCAAAGAATTGCAGTTATGATTATGGTTGGAAGAACCAGCTCCCAACTTCGGAAGTAGCGATGAGCTATTCAAATTGGAGTTTAATTTTGAAGAGCTGTAATCATTACTACCTACTGACAAAGAACTCTGAAAAATTGTTAAAACATTTAAATATTTTTTAACTATGTAAAAAAAAAAAGAGTTATTTTTAGACCCTTTACATAAATACTTGTGTAAAAAAACTATGCTCAATTATTATTTTTTAGTAAACAAGTAAAAAACACTTCCGAATGAAATTTAATTACAGAAATTGATAATAATCTTAATTTTATTACCTCAAAGATTATAGAAAGCGAGCCCCTCCAACTTAATATTTTTAATTATCATTCTAAATTAAGAGAAATTTGATTTAAGAAAAACAATTTTCACATATGTTCAAGAAAAAGACTCATTAACTGTATCGTTCTCTCGTTAACTGCTTATACTGAGACTGCTTTAAATCTATGAAGAAACGTTTTATTACAATCTGCTAATAAATTTGACACAAACCTCTAAAATGTTAGTTACCATTAAATCTGAGAGACTCAGGTCTTTAGGGTTTGTAGAAGAGTTGTCAGGAAGGGTACCCATTAATATTACGTCATCAAGCGTTGGAGGACCTGGATCACTGTAAAGGAAAATTTTTCTTAAAGATCATTCTAATCATAAGGGGAAACGGGGGAAGGGAGTGATAATTTAACTTCTAGAGAGACTTTTTTTAGTCAATCTACCAGTGTAATTTCGGAAGGTTTCTTATCCTTCAAACTCCCTCGTACTCTATAACTAACTAAAATCTAAGTTAATCTGTTCAGGAAAGTAGAATATATAAGCCAAAATGGACAATATTTTTAGACTCATACTATCATAAAAATTATATACGACAAAGGAATCCACAGTTCTGATGTTATTGAATAACACTAATAATAATTTTCCATCAAAATTTGTCAAAAGAAAACGCACTAAAGCGCAATATATTTACCCTACTGATGACAATCTAAAGCTTCTTGAAGGGAAAGACCCAGCTCCTGATGAAGACGACGAATAACTGAATGATTGCCTCGAAGAGTTAGACCCATTTGATTGAGGACTATCATCAGAGTAGGAGAAAATCGATCTATTTGACACCTTCAATAAAATAAATTAATTTATATTTAGCGATGATGGAAATTTCCATTTAAAAACAGAAGGGTTATGTTATGTGTATAATAAAAGTAAATCAAGGCAAGTAATTTTTTTTTTTAAATTGATAGTACTTTAACAAAAATAATATCCAACTATGACATCTACTAGTTTAAAACTTAGCCTAGAGATGGTGAATATAAAATCTTACGAGTCTGGACTTTCAATTTCCTTGTCCAAATGTTTTAACATTAGAAACCAATGGGCCAAGCATTTTCAAGAACTAAAGAGTAATAACTCTATGGTGATGCTAGTATTGCTGACAAGGTGAAAACCTTCCCATTAGTTTACAATGGATAATTGATTAAAATAACTTATGCCATTTAAATGAACTTTAAAAAAAAAAAAATCTACCATACTACTTTTACTACTACGAATAATCACTAAAAATAAAAGTTTAGAAACTACTAATTCACCTTAACACTGCCACACTGCATATACTTTTTCTACAAATATAAGTTGCTTCTAAATCAACCAACCTGTGGTGGAGAATATCTGGAATTACTTGGAGATGTGCTATCAGAACTGTAACTGTACGTTTGTGCCAGCAAACGACTTAAAGGAAGATTACCACCTTCGGAAACCTTTTGGAAAGAAAAAATGTTTACCATTTATGAATTATAAACATTCTAAAATACTTTATCTATGAATAGGATAATTTCCAATACATTCTTATAGGCTCATTGTAAATAACTTAAATTGAACTACCTTAACTACTCTAGATTTAAATTATTTCATAATTGGACACATACTGTAGGTTGAAAATATTCTAAATCTTTATATTCATCACATTTTACTATGAAAATTAGTTATTTTACATACAATTTAAATGGTTAAATGAATCAGCACAACAATGCATTAAATTTAATGCTAATAAATTAATTTTAATTCATTAAGCATTAATTTTAATAAATTTAATCTTATAAACATATTACTTACACTTCTCTGCTTGATACATTCATCATTACTTGATG
This sequence comes from Armadillidium nasatum, assembly GCA_009176605.1. NCBI lineage: Eukaryota > Metazoa > Arthropoda > Malacostraca > Isopoda > Armadillidiidae > Armadillidium > Armadillidium nasatum. Next base: position 15,734 of record SEYY01004324.1, read on the forward strand.
GTTTAACAATATCATTCCACACAGAATCTGAAATATAAAATTCTAAATACTATAAACTACCATGTATAAAATAATCAAAAAATTATCATACTATAAACTGACATTAATAAAAAAATAAAATTCTCATTCTTGCTTTATGCTAAACTTTATCATATGCTTCAAACAATTTAATAATTTTATAATGACTTAATAATAAACTACAGTGTTTTGTATTATGTTATATTAAATAGTTTTTCAGAGTAAAAACCAATAAACAGGATGTCAAAATTGTCAAATTTCATTTTCTAAGATTATCCAACACTCAAAAACTTGGCTTTCTGCCAAAGAATCACTAGTATTTTTATCAAGAAAATTAAATAAGGATTTTAAACCTAAAATATTTTCAAGTTTAAAAAAAAAACGTCTTAAGTTTTTTGTAGTTTTAATAAACTTACCTTTTTTTCAAAAAGTGACAGGGCACTCATTTTCTTTAAATTTTTTAGTTAAAACAATCCTGGAAAATAAAATTATATTATATATATATATATATATATATATATATATATATATATATATATATATATATATATATATATATATATATATATATATATATATATATATATATATATATATATATATATTATATATATATATATATAAAAATATATAAAATATATATACTGAAACCGATATATAAATAATATAAAATATATGCAATACGATATAATATATAAATATATATATACTTTATCCTAAAAAAAATTTTTACCGATATATATATAAATATATTAAATATTATATATATATATATATATATATATATATATATATATATATATATATATATATATATATATATATATATATATATATATATATATATATATATATATATATATATATATATATATATATATATATATATATATATCAGTTGGTCTGGGTTATTGCTTAAGAGTAAAATTAGAAGTACACCAATACAAATTTGTATATTAGAGAACCCATTGTGCTTTATTGAAACACCTAAATTGCAGGGTAGGCATTAAAAACCCCACTAAAACACAATAAAACTCACCAGTTTTGATATATTTTTGTAATTAAGAAAAAATATCAGATTAAAAAAAATTTAATTAGGCATGCACCATTATATAGCACTGTATATAATGTCAGCCATAATCCAATTCTCAAATACAATTAAAATTCATTTTTATTTTTAATAATGACATAAGAAACAATATTAAAATTTATCTCTAGTTTTTATATACCCTAAAGAGGCTAAGAACCTCGCATTTTATTCCATACAAAATTTTTTTAGATATTGACCCTCAGCATGCAATATAATAATGAATGGTTAATTTTAAGTGGCCATCAAAACAAATCTTTACACTTGCATAAAAATAAGTTTATATTTAAGATCTTTCTTAAAAACTTTACAAAATCAGGAGGGTTAAATTTATGGATGTAGAAATTTAAAAATAATCATTCAATTTTTATGAAAATTTTCTGTGGATAAAATTATACAAATTTTATTTAAAGAATTTTTGATACTCTGGACACCCCATGCCAATATGTATAACCAGTATAATAATATGAACCAAGGTTGTATTGGATATATAAAAAACTGAACTAAAATATGTACCATTAAACAGGGAAAACTACCGCTCAAAATTTTTAAAAAATTTTTTTAATAAAAAACTATATTCTCAATTTTTGATTTTTTTTGGATAGAATAGTCTTCATATTTTGAATGTTTTGTATAAATTCAATAAATAAAAATTTCCCCCTTTTCAGGTAGATTTTAAAAAAATTGAAATTTTTTCTATGAAGTTTGAAGAAAAAAAAATACTATAATAAAATCCAACTGAGTGGATTTTCAAAATCCAAAAGATAAAAAAAAAAAAAAGTTGCATATAAAATAAATTTCCTTGAAGTTTATAATATTAATGTTTTTCAGAAACTGAAAAACAAACCGCAACAATGGGTAAAATTAATCAGAAAAAAATTACATTTTTTAACAGTTTGTATAGTTGGGTAAGATACATATTTTTTTAGTACAGTTTTTTGTATGTACCCAATCATATTGGTGCTGTTTATGGGAATTTTTTTTTTTAATTTTCCCATGCATAGCAACAAAATTGGTTGGGTATATAAAAAATTTTTCTAAAAATGTGTATTTTGCCTAACTGTACAAACTGAAATTTTATTTTTATACCCAAGAGTTTTGTTACTTTGCATGTGAAAATTTTAAAGTTTTCAAAGGTTGTACAAATAGGCAAGATACACCTTAGGAAAACATTTTGTATACGCAACCATTTTGCTGCTGTAAATGGGAAATAAAAAATTAATTTTTCCAATGCATAGCAACAAAATGTTTGGGTATAATAACTCTTTAGAGGTTTGTACAGTTGAGCAATTTACTTTAGAAAAAAAAATTTAATTCAAAACAATTTTGGTGCTGTGCATGGGAATTTAAAAATATCCTTTACACCAACAAAATCATTTGATATACATAAATTGTTCTAAATAAGAAACTTCTCACTCAAAAATACACACAATTTCATGAACTTTGAATAACTAGAAAAGTTTATACAAAAATTTTGCAAAAAAAAAAACTAAATTTTCCTGATTATGGGTATTCGTGGGCAAGCAACTTTTTTTTTTTGAGCAGCAGACATGAAAAGTTCAATTACAAGAAAATAAATATCAATGATTTAACTATCTACAGGTCAATTATATCATTTTGACAGGAAATGTGCTGAAAATATTGCATAAAATTTACTCCCATACATTTGATTTTTGCTGAATATTTCAGTAAAAAAAAAAATTTTTTTTGAAAAGTAGTTTTTTGTTAATCTATAATACTAGTCTTACCCATTTATATTAATAAAATGCACTACTGAATAGCATTTTTAAATATTACATAGTGGTTAGTTTTACTCTGTGCAAATGATTAGTTTCTCCACATTTCTTCATTCAAAATTTTAAAAATTTTTAAAATATTAATTTGCAAATATTAATATTCAAAATAAAAATATTCAAAAAGGTTCATCTCAAAAAAAAAAAAAAAAAAAAAAAAAAAAAAAAAAAAAAAAATATATATATATATATATATATATATATATATATATATATATATATATATATATATATATATATATATATATATATATATATATATATATATATATATATATATATATATATATATATCAATTTTTCACACCTTCAGAAAGTTGAAAATTTTCATAATTTTGGTTTTAGTTTTCCACTCCATTTTTATCTAGTTTATCTAGGAATGCAATTTTCAGGCTCAGCACCAGAAAATTGGTTACTGTGGTTGTTAAATAACAGCCTTAAACTTCCATATTTTCTCATGTTCCTTCATGGAGAAGGAGTGGCCTTCATAGAACAGACCCTAATGCCTCAACTATAAAGAGATCTTTAGCTACAATTTTACATAACTTCTATTGATAGATGTATAAACAAAAATCAAGTTTCAATAAAACTGAAGATCATCTAACTGGGAGCACTTGATCACTTGACAAGGAATGTTCTCAGTTTTAATTTATCTTTGTGGTTTTAAGAAATAGCTTCATAATCATACACTTTTACATACAGCATATAATACATACAATATTTTTCAGCTTATATGACTACTCTCCATACAAATGGATTGAGAGAAATATAGAAGTGCTGTATTTTTTAGATTCCCAGAATTTGAGAGGGTGAAGAACAGAAGGTGTGTACTAAATGGTAAAAAACCAATAGAAAATTTTGAAAATGATAACCCAAAGGGTTTCTTAATATTGATCATATATACAAGTGATCTGGACTATAGACATATTTAAGGTTTATAAATTTGCAGATGATACCAAAGTGACTACTTCCAAAAGGGAAAATGATCAATGAATTAAGCTTCAAAGGATCTAAATAGACTTCCTGGATAGGATAGATATGTAAGTGTCAAATGAATTTTAATAGTAAAGTGTAAGGTTCATATAGGTTACTTTAATGAAAGATTCAACTTGTATGAATAAAGATGATTGGCTTAGCTTAAAAATTCGATTTGGTTACTAGCAGAATTACTTATATAATTAGGTAGATAACTCAACCTTTAAGAAAAAAAGATAAATTATACAGATGATCAAGATATAGTCTCAATTTGGTGAATATTTGATAATTCTTTAGGGTATTGGTAATATTTCAAATATAGCTTAATTGACATCTGTTTATATTATGACTTTATAAATACATGTTGTACATAAAATTATGAGGTTTGATTTCATTATTTGAATAAGAAAAATTTAAATCTAAGACTAGGAATTTTAAAGTTAGTAACATTTGCATAAATTTTTAACTAGGACAGTCTCAAAGACCCATGTTACGTTTATTTTTTTATATTCTTATATAAAGTATATTGTAATCAATTTCCAATCACCATAAAGAACCAAAATCATTGGTAAATTAAAACCCTAGAAATTATAAAAATTGATATTTAAAATTTACTTTGATAATTCTAAACAATTACTACACTTAAAAATAAAAATTTAGAAATTACTACACTTTAAAAGTGAAAATTTGGAAGTCAAAAGATGTAGCTATATGTAAGTGCCATGAATAATTATGCTTAAATATTTAATTACATGAGATTCATTTATTTAAAAAATTTTTATTTTAGAATAGAGTATATAAATATTTAATACTAAAAATATATGCAAATAGAAAAATATTTTTTAAATTTTATTTAAACATATTAGCAACTTTATTTCACATACATCTCTGGTATTTATTCTAAAAATTTAAAAACTGCATACTTAAATGTATTATATGAATTATCGTAATGATAATATTTTTTTTCTTAAAAAATTAACTTAAGTTTAAAAACAAATACATTTGAATACATGACTCAGGGTTGGCATAAATCCAACTATATGAATGTTAAATTTTTTTTTTTTGTTGTTGTTGAAAAAATCATGAATTTTGATTTTTGAAAAAAATATCATCTCATATTTTTAAGATTACATATAAAACTTTATAAACTTGAACATAATATTGGGTTAGGGGCAAAAAGCAATCTACATACAATATTTTTTAATAAATTGAAACCTGCAACATTATTTTACCTTCTAGCTTTAGATATTTACTGTAAAAGGTGTGTGAGAGATATAAATTTATAATTTAAAATAAAAAAAATTTTTTTTTCCCCCCAAGCTGTAACAGTAAGACTGTTTGAACAACTTCCTAATCAAATTTATTTTAAATAAAAAATAAATATAAGCTATCAAGTACTTACATAAACTTATTTAGGAAAGTTTTATTATAATTAATATAAACTTAAAATTTTTTTTATAATTAGCTTGTTGAATAGAATTATGTAGTATTGTAGCAGTGAATAAAAAAGGAAACTGAATAAAAAGCTTAGTTGAAATGTATAAGCAATCTATCAAATATGTTTTTTTTTTTTATAATCAAACAAATTCATTAACATTTAAAGCAATTTTCTATTTCTCCACTTACTAAATATTTAAGTTTCCTAAATATTAGGGAGAAAGTTCTGTCACTTTAGGCATGAAAATACCAAAATTTTTGAAGGAAAATTTAGTAATTAGGTTTTCTTACAAATTTTTAAGATACTTTGGGAATTGACAATTCTCCCTAAATATTTAGACCTAAACAAGCCCATTTCTGTAACTGCCATTTATATCTATGTGTGTGTGTGTGTCAGTCAATTTTTTAAGTTCATTAATGTGTTAAAATATATCTCAATTTTTAAGATTTATAAAAGTTAGATTTATTTAAAACAAAAAGGAATACTAGTAGGCTACATAAGCAATTGGTAAAATAAGGCCTATATTTTTCAGTAATATTTCTTCTTAATTTTTCAATAATAGGCTTTATTATTTTGTTTTCACTACTTATAATACTCTAACAATAGAGTATTCATGATCTTTTATCAGTTGAATATTTTGAGAGCCTAGCTGCCATATTGATTGGAATTTGCTAATAAAAATGATTTAGAAAATTTTGTAAAACCATTCTATTATGCAAATTGTAAGATGCTCTAAAAAATCTAAAAAAGCCCTTACAAAAATCGTATGTGATTAAATTCTTAGGAAGTTTATGGAAGAATGGAAAACTGCTTAATTTTCTACTTCTAAGTTCTGTATTATTTCATTTTAATTAAAATTAATTTTCTTAATTACTAAAGACTTAAGACTAAAAACTTTTTTTCAATCTGATAATAAAAATTAAAGGTAAGTGTAGTTCAACTGCATTTTTTTTCTTAATATATAGAAACTACATAGACAAAATATGAAATCAATTTTTATAAATTGAGGTTTGAAAAAATTGTGCACTAAAAATTAAAATTTAATTAAAGTAATAAGTACGATCTTTCAACAAATCATACAACTTTAATGGCATATCATCTGGTTATGCAAAAATCAGGTTACTGCAACAGCATCGACAGTGAATTTTATAACTTTCAAAACTATATATATATATATATATATATATATATATATATATATATATATATATATATATATATATATATATATATATATATATATATATATATATATATATATACATTTTTTTAAAGCTATCATCATTACTCACGGGCAGAGCCCTATTCGAGGAGTGTGGTTCTTAGCCAGGGAAATTGAGTTATATGTTATTTCTGACCAAGATGATAAGTTACACAGATTATTTGGGTTTTGGATAGGGAAACCCTGCTCCAGGTACAGACCAATCAAGTTTATTTTTTCCACCAGTGAGCGTGGTTTCAAATCCTTGATGGGCAACCTTCTCTGTAGGAGCAATTTAGAGAGAAGGTGATATTGTATGTGTTGAAAGAATGTGGAATGTTGTAAGTATTGGCTATGTTTTTAAGCGATGTGTGAGTAGGGATATATTTACCATAACAGTCAAGGTTAGGTTAAGACAAACTATTTTATTGGATATAATTAGTTTGGCTTAACCCAAACTTGACTCGAAAGGTAATGTATGCCTATGGCCACCAAATAGGTCTAACCTCATGAAAGCTGACTAATCAGCTTAAAATGCCTAACTGACTTGATTTCATAATATTTTATCTTCATTTTTAAAATAAACTCCATTAAATTTTATTATTTTTAGTTTTAGTAAAAATAATTTTCTATGCCTCAATTTATATAAAAATTTGATAATTTTTTTTATAGTTTCAATATTAAAAAAATGCTAGGTGAATTACACAAATACCAAATAAAATTAAATAATTTATTATTTACTTTTTAAAAGTTTAAAATTTAAATACAGTTAATTGGTTCTAATGTAATCACATTTCCATTTTTACATAATTAAATTTAACTTTTTTAAAATTTATTTAACTTAAGCAAATATATTTATTTACTATAATTAAACCTAATTAAAAAAATAATTGAAACCAAATTATTCACAAAAAAAACCCTGCTTGATACACCTGTTTACAGTGAATTCTACCTAACCCTGTAAGTGGTGAGGGGGTATTATTTAGGAACATAGGAAAATAGAGACAGTTACAAGCCACAAGGGCCTATTGAGATTTCACCATAGTGAACATAGATATATCAGTCTATTGATATATTAATATTCAATGCCCAATAAGAGGCAAGACCATAATAAATAAATTTGGCTTTAATTTTATTATACAATAATATTCCACATTTTAATTGGTTTCATTTAAAATATTTAAATATATTTTGTCTAAATTTCAAAAAATAAAATGGTATCACCTTAATAGCAAGAAAACAACTATTATCCTCATAAAATTAATCTTTACAGACCATTGACCTATATTATGTTCTTTTATTAAGGCCTTTACAATTAGCTTAAATTGCATGCACAAAAGTTGATGCATACATGAACCGATGAATCTATACAATGACTTAGAATAATTTCATTCAACAAGAAAAATTGTTGTCATTTTTAAAACTAGTTCTTTCTGCCCAGATAGTCATTACAAATGCGTAATTATCACGAAGGTTGTTAATTTCAAAGTAAATTTAAAATAAACTAAAGTAAGCCTACTACAGGAAGTATTTCTAAAAATACTTAAAAATAGAATTATACAAGCATTTTCAACTATGCAATAGACTAATGGCTCAAATCAAAAATCTTTTTTATTAAAAAATAAAATTTAAACTATCGTTAACACATCGTAAAACCTAAAATGTCAACACAAGCTAGTTCAGAAAGTAATAATTCTAAATTTAAAGTAAACTTTATAATTTACCAGAAATTGCTCAATTCAAAGTCCAAACTTCAAAGTTTAAAACAATCAAAACAGTTTTAAAAATCTTTTGTAAAATATCAACTAATAGTAAAATAACAACTAACGTAAAAATATTTAGTAAACTTTAATAAGAAAACTGCGGTTAAAAAAAATTTAATTTTTTCTTTTTCTACTTATAAATAATAAACGCAAATCGTGTCGGAAGTTCTGTGATTCCAAATAATTACACCAAAGTCTACGCAGTGACCGTCACCATAGTAAAAGTGTTACTTAGTAATTTAGATCGGTGCTTTGTTCTTTTATCTTGATGAAAAAATATTTAGATCGGAAAGCTTGGTATTTGATTGTTAATTTTATTATTAATTTGAAAATAAGTCTTTTTTTTTAGAATTTTTGCGCTTCACCGCAAGTAATTTTTGCAAAATAAAATTTAAAATTAATTTATTTCACTCAAATTCTCGATTTAATGTTAAAGATGTGGATCGTTGAAAATGAATTGTGAATATAATTTCTGTTGGTTTCATAAGAATATTTTAAATGAAGCTGATGCAGTGAGATGTTTTCAGAAATACAAAATTGCTATTGAAAATAAATTATTTTTTTGATTAGGTTAGGTTAGGTTAGGTTAGGTTAGTGTTTGGTTGTTAGCTCACGATTTACATAAAACTATTTTCTCTAGGTTTGTTCCAATTTAGTGTCAACTTCTGAGCCAATTGGAGGACATGACTTCACTTTTCAAATAGATGAGACGTTATTTTCAAAGCGTAAAAATCATAAAGGACGCTATATATATATATATATATATATATATATATATATATATATATATATATATATATATATATATATATATATATATATATATATATATATATATATATATATATATATATATATATATATATATATATATATATATATATATATATATATATATAGTATATATACTCAAATGGGGGAACTCTCTCTGAAAAAAAAATGGAAAATAATAAAAAAAAATATATATACATAATATAAATATATTTTTTTAATTTTTATATTTAAGTACACTCCATGTAGCTTCTATATTTTGAGTGTAAGCTCCAGTTTGAGGATCCACAAAATTTTTACTGTTGTTCAAAGTAAGATGTTTAAAAAAATGTTTTTTTACGACAATTGCTGAACTAAAAAACTTAAATTGGGTGTTATACCCAGCATATGTCTACGGGGGGCTCTGCCCCCTCTACTACCCCCCGACCCGTGAGTGATGATATTGTCGACCACTTTTCCTTTTCTACGATTTGGGGTATTTTCCATTTTTTTCAGAGAAAGTTCCCCCATTTGAGCTTGTGCCTATATATATATATATATATATATATATATATATATATATATATATATATATATATATATATATATATATATATATATATATATATATATATATATATATATATATATATATATATATATATATATATATATATATATATATATATATATATATATATATATATATATATATATATATATACATTTATTAAATAAATAAAAAATGAAGCTCAAAAATGTTTTATACGCATTTCTTTCTATCATTAAAAATTATTATTTTCCTTTTTAACTTCTAAGTAAAGACAGGCGGAGAAACCTTTCCGATCTAAATATTTTTTCATCAAGATAAAAGATCAAAGGTCCTTTAGATCAATGTTATAAATTTAGGACAATCTGGAATCCATATTATTGCCGCAAAAAAGTAAAATAAATTTAAAATGGCTTCGTAAATAAGAAAAACTTATTTTGATATTCACAAATATTTTTATATTTATTTATTTTTTTTAATAAGTTTTATAGGAAAAGCGATAATATTTGTTCAAATAATTGATTAATTAACTACGTGGTAACTTATATGTTTAAAATAGGCAACTTTCTAGGACGAGACTATTTCATTAGAAAGTAGTCGTTGAAGCTTGAATTTAAACTCAAATGCAAAAGGGCTTATCCCCGTTTTGTCTATGAATCTCCCTATCTATCTGGCCTACTGTGCAGTGGCCTTGACTATGGCAGTAGCTAAACTTTTTTTTTGTATTTTTCGAGAACGGACTTTATCAACAAAATGTATGTACCGTCCGAACTCTCCAGACAGACAATATTTCTGCCCATCACGATTTCAAGGTAAGCAAACCTTTCAATAATACACAAACTACGAAATTAGTTTAAATCTTAATGTTTAAGATTCTAAAGGGGTAGCCCTATCCTAGAATAGTTCTGTAAAGTTGATGCTGGACCGATCGCCGTTTGAACCACAAAGGTGGCTATGTTTGCAACGTTTATTATAAATTTTTTTATATTCTATAAAATAGACAAAATTAACTATGGTATATTCAAAATATCTACTTTTGGATGGCATTTTGAAAGATGAAGGTTATACATGCATTTGAAATGACTAGTTTCTTGCTCTTATAAACACCAAAATATAAAATCTGTAAAACTCGCTGCTGTCCTCACGATTAAAGTGAATATCCCCCATAACTTCATGTTTAATGTAAAGTATTAAGCGAGGCCTATTATTTTTATTTTGAATTTTCTTAGACTTTTCGACAGTAGAATTAAGACATTCAACAGAGTTAGAGCCTAACTGACTATAGGCATTCTACCCTATGATAAATTTTCGTAGTTTAATATTCGATTATTAGATATAGGGTAGACCTGTTAGGCTTATAGTTTAATATATTTGACCTGCTAATCGGTTCTGGTTTGTGGCATTAGAAGTCTCATGTCCCAGACCTATTAAGGCCATTGATATTGAATTAACCTTAAGATAAATTAATCCTCTCACTTTAAAAGGCACATCTTTCAAATTTTTTTTTTGAAACCACTAAATGAAAATTGCAGTTCATAAACTGTTTATGGTGAGTAACATTTGTTTTTCATGTTTACCTTATAAGCTAAGATGTTATATTAACTAGCCGGGTTTATTTATTTCAGTTGGGCAGTCACAGAATATTTTTCTTTTTTACGAGTTTCTATATTAGAATCCCAATAAGTTTCTTCTTTGATTAAAGGATGGAAGTACATACACAGGATGCCTTAGGGCCATAATTTTTTGGGGGAGGAATCTATATTTTAAAGAAAATATGTTTTGACAGTTCCAGAACTGGAACTCTGAAGTTTTAAAAGTTAGGATGGAGCCAGAGTTAGTCTGATAATAAATTTACTGCAAGGTAAGTGGTTTCTCGAACATGCAATTTGGATGGGAGTATTTTATAACAGGAAGATCTGGACAATACAAATTACCTGCCTCAGGTAAATTTTTATTTTAATTATAAATACTCTTGGGGACACATTGTTGTTAAAGTTATTTTCACAAGATTGTAAAACTACCACCTTCTAATAACCACTGAGAACCACTAAATCAATGGACTTAATTTATAAGGTTAAAAATACAAAAATTGCTGAAAAATTCTATTCCTACACCATAAAAAAAAGTATAAAAAAAGTCTTAAAAAAAAAAACAATAAAATATTGAAATCATTTTATAAAATTATTATTAAAAAATAATAAAACTTTGTAAAAAAAAACTTTTAAAGCTTTTAAAATACAAAAAAAAAAAAAAAAAAAAAAATTATTTTTAGTGAAAAAAAAAATATATTTTATAAACATTTAAAAATTCTTTAAACAAAACAATCTTTATAAAATTTTCCTTTTTATTGGAAAAAACTTTGTCACTAAAATATAAATTTTAATGTTAAAAAAAAAAGAATAAAGTCATTCCCCTATATTATCCCTCCCTCTACCATTAACTTTGGGAATAAAAAATTTACCAAATCAATTTGCATTGACCAACACCAAAAAAAAATTTTAAAAAAAATAAAAAGTAATAAAAAGATTTTCAAAAACAAGACAGTTTTTGTCTTTAAATTTTTTACATAAACCAAAATTTAAATTAAATCTCTCAAAAAAAAATCATTTTGTAAAAAAAATTTGTTTTTTTGCAAACTTTAAAAAAATTGATAAAATTTTTTTTAAAGGTCTGACGCCAAATCCGATCTAATTTAAAAATTATTTTAAAATTCAATTTTATTAAACATGAAGAAAAAATTCAAAGTTTCTTTTCAATTTATCTTTACGAAAAAAAAAAAAAAACCTTTCACTAAGCCAAACGAAAGAGTTATGTTCTACGTTTCGGGTCTCTCATTAAAGGTTTGTGAGCGTTGACTCCACACCCACTGCTGTGTGAGAGCATCCAACAACATCTGCAGTAGTATCTAAAACAATTTTCATCTCTGCAGAAGTACGGTCCCTGTTGTGAACCACACAATTGACACGGTGAGTCTGCTAAATACGGATCAATCTGTACCTAAACCAAAGAAATAAGTAAGGTCTATCATTTTTTATCCTTTAAATAATAACATCCCCATAAACTTCCTTGGAACTCTAAAGCAGTTAAACTATTTATAATTACTGTTATTAAGTTGTTAACTACTTCACTGGTACTATTATTTAATATGTAAAACTGTCCCTT
>SEYY01004325.1:0-2500 GCA_009176605.1 Armadillidium nasatum
AATGTAAGGAGAAGGATTAGAAGTTAGGAAAAAGGTCTAGAATGCTGAGTTCATCTCCATGGCTATTAGAGATATGAGTAGAGAGCTGCACCAGCTGCTCAAGGTCGTTTTGGATATCGAAATGGAAGGCACGTTCACCAGCTGTATCATGAGAACTAGAAGAAAGCCATTGGCGGTGGTGAACATTGAAATCACCTAATATAATTTCCGAGAAAGGAGAAGAAGAAAGAATGTGCTCGATTTTGGAATTTGGATACGAAGAATTTAGGATAGTCAGTAGAATTAGGAGATCAGTATAAAGAACAAATTAATTTAGTTGTAGAATGGCAAGAAAGCTTAATCCACAAGGTGGAAAATTCGGAAGACTCCAAATTAGAGACACGAGAAGAAAACATATTTGCGCACGTATGCACACCAACCGTCTTTGGTTCAAATTTGAGGATAGAGACGATAGGAGGAAACATAAGGGAAGGATACATTCTGAAATTTATTTTTTTATTTTTTGACCGATTGAGCTGAAATTTACAATATATATACATTTTTTCCCGCTGAAAACATTCGATTTCTGACGTTTTTCTGAGTTTCTAACGGTTTACTAGTTATAGGGGGTCAAAATTCAAAAAGAGATTAAATAGAAGTGGTAAAATAGTGGTCAGAATGATCCAAAAACTCCCCTGTACATTCTTAGCCCCAATTTCTACAATATTAACAGAGAACATTTGGAAATATTACGGATAGCGTTTGATTATAGAAGTTCAAATTTTTTTTTGAAAAAAAAAAAAAATTGAAAAATATATACCCTTCCGGAGAAAAAAATTTCTTTAAAAAAAATTCCTGTGTTGAATGTTTTTGAAAATTGGATATTGTTTAGAGGAGGGATGGATCTAAAACTTTTATTTAAAACACTTTTAAAACCTAATTGTTTGATTCGAGATGCAACCTCTCAAAATTTGGAAAATTTGAAATTTCGTCGAAAATTTGGCCATTTTCGATAAGCTGTATCTCGAATCAGACAAATAGGTTTTAAAAGTATTTTAAATAAAAGTTTAGATCTATCCCTCTTCTAATAAAGTTCCAAAAAAAATACTTCCAATCCAGATTTTTTTTTTTACAAATTTTTTTTTCCGAAGGTGTGAATTTTTCAAAATTTGAAAAAAAAAAAAATTTCGACACCTGGTCAAGTAAGGGCATATAACCTGTTTTCTGTTATGCACACATCAAAACTCTGTAAAAAGTTTTTGTAGCCAAAAGATTTTGGAATATACACACCAAATTTCAGACCAAAAAATTTTTTTATGTGGCCTCACCGTAGATTTAAACTTACCTTAAATTTCCGAAATACCTTCTAAACTTTAAATCCCTCGTAAAAACGTTAGGAATGGAGTTTTTTCGTCGGGAAAAAAGCTATCTATACTGAAATTTTCAGGAGAATCGGATGAAAAATTTTTTTTTTCCAACAAAGGATCCTTCCTTTATAAATAAAAGGGTTTCTGTCAGAACGCTCAAGAGCCTGAGTTTCGGTAAAAAAAAAAAAAAAAAAAAAAAATGAGGTCTAGAAGAAGAGAGGTGATGTTCGACAAAGTGGAAATTGGATTGAAGACCGCGAATCTTTCAGAAATTAATGAAAAAAATAGATTGTGCATCCGTACAAGCTGGCTGCAAGATGTTGGTAACCCCAACCCCATCACCAGAGACCACCAACTCCCAAGTGGTGATGGGGAAATGGGTGGATGATTGCTATTTTTACAAGCCGCCTTTATGGGCAAATATTAAAACTTGAAGTTAAAATATGCAAACTTTTTAAGTCTTCTATTCGAGAAATTGCACTTACATCTAAGCTGAACTACGACAGTTCAAAAGAAAATCTCAAAGAGAAAGCTAATGAACTATCTGTCATGCAAGCCATCTCAAAAAACTCCCCCGACTTCACTCTATCATAGGGCAATGAGTCAGTTACTATCCTCTCTCTCACAGACTATTAAATATAAGCAAGTATTAAAACCACTTGACTCGTGGAGTTAAAATATATAAACTTTTAAGTCTGCTATACAAGGAATCGAACTTTGACCTCTAAGCTGGTAATACAGAGCGTTAACTTTTTAATTCTTGCTTATATTTAATGGTGTGTGTGTGTGTGTGTGTGTGTGTGTGTGTGTGAGAGAGAGAGAGAGAGAGAGAGAGAGAGAGAGAGAGAAGGAGAGAGAGAGGATAGTAACTGACTCGTTGTTCTGTGCTAAAGGTCAGTCGGGGGAATCCTTTGAGATGGTCTGCATGGCAGGTTGTTCATGAGCTTTCTCTTTGAGATTTCCTTTTGAACTGTTGTGGTACAGAGGTAGCGCTCTGTCTTACCAGCTTAAAGTTGAAGGTTTGATTCTCAAATAGCAGACTTAAAAAGTTTGAATATATATATATATATATATATATATATATATATATATATATATATATATATATATATATATATATATATATATATATATATATATATATATATATATAA
>SEYY01004325.1:5000-32500 GCA_009176605.1 Armadillidium nasatum
CCTCAGCAAGTCTCCTACCCTCGTCTAAATTAAAACTCCTTCCTCCCAAAATCTCTCTCACCCCATCCATCCATCTCCACTTTGACCTTCCACCCCCCATTCCACCCTCCACCTCGGATCTAAGTATTCTGCCCACCATCCTGTCCTCATTCATTCTACACACAGGAAACAAGCCATCTTAGTGAACCCTCCTCTACTCTATCCACCATTCCCCTTCTCCATCTACTACGTTTCCCTTATTCTTTCGTTTCTGATCCTATCAATCCCTTAATCTCAAACACATTCAAACTTTTTCTCACCTGAACCTTCATCATCCATGTTTAACACCCTTACATTACAGATGGCAAATACATACAATCAAACATTCTTACCTTTATTTCCTTCGATATTCTCCTCTTCTTCCATACTTCCCTTAAACCCCCATCACTTTCATTCTCTTTACAACTCTATTCCTTATTTCCTTTTCCATCCCCCATTTTCCTTATACTAAGATTCTCAGATATTTGAAGTCTTTTGCCTCCTCAAATTTCTCTCACACTACTTCTACACCTCTTCATTCCTCTTTCCTCACCTCCTCATGCCCACCCCTATTCCTCATAACTTTACTTTTTGTTTTATTTACTTTTAATTCTATGTTCGCTCGTCTTCTAACAAAGTCTCTCACCAACATTTTCAGCTTTTCCCCATACTCCGCCACCAACACCGCATCATCTGTAAACAGCAAAACATTTACCTCCAATTCACCTTCCACGCTTCTCAACCTAATAATCCTTTCCTTTTCTCCCAATTCTTCTAACTACACCATCCATAAAAAGATTAAGCAATCATGTCGACTTTACATAACTCTGTCTCAGTCTCACTCCTACGCTAAACCAATCCGTAAGCTCCCTCTTCACCCTCAACCTTGATCTACAATTCTCTCTTCTACTTCCTTCTCACCTTGTAAAATCTCCTCATCTTTACCCTTCACTCGATCTCCCAGCTCTTTTCCCCTTCTCCTCACCCTATTTACCTCCTTCCAAAACATTTTATTTCTCTCCTTAAAATTTTCTGCTCGCTTTTTACCCCATTTCTCTTCCACTCTCCTTTTTGTTCCCTTAACTTCCCTCTTCACCTCCCTACACCTCTCCCTATTCTCCTCCCAATCCATAGCCTCCTTTGTAGTCATATATCTGTTAAAGGAATCCTTTTCTTTTCACTACTTCCCAACTCTTCATTTCACCACTAATTTCCTTCTTGGTCTACCATTCCTTATTTTCTCCACCCAGTACACCCTTCTCGCAACCTCCACTAAAGCTCCCTTCAATTTACTCCATTCCTCTTCCACTAAATATATAAATGTTTCATCACTACTCCTTCTAGATGTAAATACTCCATTTTCCTCATATCGGTAACTCTGACCATAATCTTATAACTCTTAATTATAATGCTTTCTCTCCAACAGCTCGACCATGACCTAAACGTACTCTGTGGCATTTTAATCTGGCTAACTGGGAGCATTGCGTCGCTTCTTTGCTAACTACCATTGGATTAAATCTTGCTTTGGCTCGGGGGACGCTTCGGTCTCTGCTGAAAAGGTAGGGGCCGTGATCCTTGATGGGGTAAGCATATTTATTCCTTCTTCAACTAAATCTTTTTCTCATCAAAATCCATGCATTATTCGATGGTAATTGTTCTCTTGTACCTTCGGGGGAGTGACAATGCTTTATCGTGAATGGAAAAACTCTCTTTCTCCTATCACTCTTGCTAATTTTCATTCAGCTCGGAATCGTTGCAGGGATATTCTTTGACGGAATAAGCGTACTTTCACTGAGAGGAACGAGCTGACCTCCAAGGTTCTCCTACTGACAAAGATTTCTGGCCTCTTGACAAAAATATCTCTAACAACTTCTGTAAATCTGCCTTTCCCCCTCTTATTCCCTCTGATTGTTCTGTAGCTAATACTCCCACTGAAAGGGCTAATCTCTTCGACCTCCATTTTTCATCTAATTCAACACTGCTCGATTCTGGCATCCCTCCTCCTACTCCTTCTCCTCTCAGGTATCCCATGTCTCTACCTGTGATTACTCATGATCTGGTGCGTGGGATGTTGAAATCTATGAACGTTGGGAAAGTCAGTGGCCTGGATGGCATTCCCCCTCATGTTCTGAGGGAGTCTGCTTCGGATTTATCAACTGTCCTCGTTCAGCTCTGCTTTCTATGCATTAATAATAATACTTTTCCTCAATGCTGTAAGCGTGCATTTGTTCAGCCGATACCGGAAAAAGGAACCCCCTCTGACCCTTTCAACTATCGACCTATAGGAAAAATAGATGATGGTATTTCTGACACTTGTGTACTGTCTAAAATTTTTGAAACTCTCCTCAACTCTCATTTCCTGGATCATTTCAAGTCTCATTCTCTTCTCTCAGATCATCAGTATTGCTTTCGACGTTCAAGATCAACTGGTGAAATGCGTTTCTATCTTACTGATTTATGGTCTTCTGCCCTTAGGGACTTTAGGAAATCTTGTGTGGTGACGTTTGACATATTCAAAGCTTTTGACTTAGTATGGCATGCATCGCTGCTCTCCAAGCTCCCTTCCTTTGGGTTTCCTCCTTCTCTTTGCTTACTCTTGTCTAATTTTCTCTCAAATCGTTCCATTTCGTCATTTGTAAATTGAGAGATCCCTTCCTCTTTTTCTGTCAACTTAATTATATATATATATATATATATATATATATATATATATATATATATATATATATATATTATATATATATATATATATATATATATATATATATATATATATATATATATATATATATATATATATATATATATAGTTTTCATTAACGATCTTCTCAACTGCACTTCTAACTCTGTTCACTCTTATGCTGATGACTCAACTCTCCATTTTTCTACTCATTTCAAATCTTCTCCCTCATTTGCTTCTAGAGTTGCTTCTCGTGTTCAACTTTCCGATTCAATTCTTGTCGATCTGGATGGTATTTCCCGATGGGGTTATAGCAACCTTGTGAAATTAAAAATTCAACTTCATCACATATCCCTCTCAAAGACACCTCCCAACTTTCTTATCTCCTTCTATGGCTCTCTTAACTCACCTGTAAATAACACTAACATTGTTTTTCTAAACATGAAAAATAAATTGTCTTGGAAACCACATACACATTGGTTGATAAGGCGGGCTTTAAGAAGCTGGGAATATTATTCAGGTTGCGTAAATTTTTTCTTCTCAGCAGTTGCTCCAATTATGTAAGGGTCTTATTCGCCCTTGTATGGAGTACTGTTCTCACATTTGGGGGGGGGGGGGGGGCTCCTCCACTCTTCTGGATAGTGTTGTGTTTAAAGCTAAAATATTAATAAACTGTTCCCTACTTTCAAACTCTCTTGACTCTCTATCTCTGCGACGCGACGCTGGGTTACTATTTCTTTTCTATAGATACTAGAATGGCAGGTGATCGAGGGAATTGGCCTCTCGCATTCCTTCACCATTGCGTCGCACTCATTGCAGAAGGGATGCCCTGCTTTCGCAAGAATTTTGTGTGGATGCTGGAAACCTCAGGATTTTCCGTTGTGGCGCCTTCTTCTTTCCAGCCACCTCTGTTCTGTGGGAACTCTCTACCATCATCTATTTTTCCTCCTATATTTAATCTTCCTCTCTTCAAGGCTTCCGCCTGTACCTACCTGACAGATGTGAGTTAGGTTCGAGCCTGAGTGAATTTTCTTTCATTTCTTCCTTTTGTATATGCCCTCTCCTTGAAAAGGGCTCTGCCCGTGTGTGTGGTAATAACAGTATATATATATATATATATATATATATATATATATATATATATATATATATATATATATATATATATATATATATATATATATATATATATATATATATATATATATATAGAATAAAAGCAAATAAATAAATAAATAATGGACTAAAATAAGAAGGATTAAAAAAGCGAATAAAAAATAAAAATAAAAATAAAAAATAATGTTTTTATCCAAAGGAAAAATTTATTTCTGACACTCAGAATTCACAATGTGGGAATTTTCCCTTTTACTCTTGTTTATATATATATATATATATATATATATATATATATATATATATATATATATATATATATATATATATATATATATATATATATATATATATATATATATATATATATATATATATATATATATATATATATATATATATATATATATATATATATATATATATATATATATATATATATATATATATATATATATATATATATATATATATATATATATATATATATATATATATATATATATATATATATTTGTTATTACAGATCGACACCACTCACGGGCAGAGCCATTTTAAAGAAGGGGGAGCACACAAGGGGAAGAAAACTCACTCAAACACAGACCTAACGCACATCCCTCAGGTGGGCGCAGACGGAAGCATTGAAGAGAGGAAGATTAAATACAGGAGGAAAAATAGATGATAGTAGAGAGTTCCGCTGAATAAAGGTGGCTGGAAAGAAGGAGGCACCACAACGGGCTAGCCTGGGGTTTCCTACATTCACACAAAATTAGTGCGAAAGCAGGGCACCCCTTGTGCAACAAGGACGACGCAACGGTGGAGGAAATGCGAGAGGCCAATTCCTTCGAGCACACATGCCATTGTAGTACCTATAGAAAAGAGATAGTGCGCCAAAGTCACGTCGCAGAGATAGGGGGTCAAGAGAGTTTGAAAGTAGGGGACAGTTTATTAATCTTTTAGCTTTAGATTCAACCCTATCCAGAAGAGAGGAGGAACCGGAGCCCCCCCCAAATGTGAGAACAGTACTCCATACAAGGGCGAATAAGACCCTTATATATTTGGAGTAACTACTCAGAAGGAAAAAATTCTCGCAACTTGAACAGAATTCCCAGCTTCTTAGAGGCCACTTTTGCAATCATTGTGATACGTGGTTTCCAAGACAGTTTATTGTTTATGTTTAAGCCAAGAATGTTAAAGCTATTTAGAGGTGAGACGGGAGAGTCATTGAAATGGATAGAAAAGTTGGGAGGTGTTTTTGAGGGAGAGATGTGAAGAAGCTGAGTTTTAAAGAGTTGAATTTCACAAGGTTGCTATAACCCCACCGGGAAATGTCATCCAGATCGACAAGAATAGAATCGGAAATTTGAAGACGAGAAGCAACTCTACAAGCAAAAGAGGGAGCAGATTTGAAATGAGTAGAAGAATGTAGAGTTGAGTCATCAGCATAAGAGTGAACAGAGTTAGAAGTGCAGTTGAGAAGATCGTTAATGAAAAATAAGGATAAAATTAGAGATAAAACAGAACCCTGAGAAATGAAACGATCTGAGAGAAAACTAGACAAAAGTAAGCAAAGGGAAGGAAAAAACCCCAAAGGATGGAAACCTGAAGAGGAGCGACGCATGTCATACCCGGTCAAAAGCCTTGGATATATCAAGCGTCACCATACAAGACTCCTTAAGTCCCTAAGGGCAAAAGACAATAGATCAATAAGATTGGAAAGTATGTCACCAGTTGACTTCGAACGTCGAAAGCCATACTGGTGATCTGAGAGAAGAGAATAAGACTCCAAATGATCCAGGAAATGAAAGTTGAGGAGCGTTTCAAAAATTTTAGACTGAACACAAGTGAGAGCTATAAGTCGATAGTTAGAAGAGTCAGAGCGGCTAATTTTTTACAGGATCGGCTAAACAAATGCGCGCTTCTAGCATAGAGGAAAAGTATTAGCATTAATGCATAGAGAGTAGAGCTGAACGAGGACAGACGCTATCTCGGAAGCACACTCCCTCAAAACACGAGGAGGAATGCTATCCGAGCAAATGGCCTTCCTGACGTTCATAGATTTCAGGTAAAAAAAAAAAAAAAAAAAAAAAAAAAAAAAAAAAAAAAAAAAAAAAATATTATATATATATATATATATATATATATATATATATATATATATATATATATATATATATATATATATATATATATATTATATTATTTTATTATTTATATTATTATAAGACCTTTCAATACAAGTATGGGTCACCTGAGGAGAGAAGGAGTAGGAGGAAGATTGCCAGTGTAGTCCAGGGTTGAATGAGAGGAAATCCGAAGGCCAAAGAGATTAGCAACAGAGCCATCAGAGTGAATAAAAGGAAAAAAAAGGATGATTTACAAAAGTTTTGTATCTTTACAATGTTCTTTGCGAGAGGAAAGAGCGATTTGCTAGTAGGAGAAGCAAAAGGGTCAGCCCAATTTCGTTCGGAAAAAGGCGCATTGCTGTTCGAATAGTATCACTGCGATGATAGCGAATTGAATGAAAATTAGCGAGTATGATAGAGTGATAAGAGAACGAGAATTTTTCCACTGACTATACGAACTGTCTTTGACCTGAATGCCGCGGTAATATATACGATCACAAAACGGCTTTTGAGGAGAGAAAGATTTAGTTAAGACCTGAAAGGAAAGAATATTATCATTCCATCAGCGATTGTAGCAGCATCATCTTATCAGCAGAAGTAAAAGTGTCTCAGAGTCAAAGCAGTCACTATATATATATATATATATATATATATATATATATATATATATATATATATATATATATATATATATATATATATATATATATATATATATATATATATATATATATATATATATATATATATATATATATATATATATATATATATATATATATATATATATATATATATATATATATATATATATATATATATATATATAGTATATATATATATATATATATATATATATATATATATATATATATATATATATATATATATATATATATATATATATATATATATATATATATATATATATATATATATATATATATATATATATATATATATATATATATATATATATATATATATATATATATATATATATATATATATATATATATATATATATATATATATATATATATATATATATATATATATATATATATATATATATATATATATATATATATATATATATATATATATATATATATATATATATATATATATATATATATATATATATATATATATATATATATATATATATATATATATATATATATATATATATATATATATATATATATATATATATATATATATATATATATATATATATATAATATATATATATATATATATATATATATATATATATATATATATATATATATATATATATATATATAAATATATAATAAAAAAATATAATATATATATATATATATATATATATATATATATATATATATATATATATATATATATATATATATATATATATATATATATATATATATATATATATAATGCCAGTTTTTGAGTCTACTTTTTAAAAGTAATTATTCAAACTTTTCAAAAATGTAGATGAATTATTGCCTCAATCTCTTTACACACGTTAATAATATATATATATATATATATATATATATATATATATATATATATATATATATATATATATATATATATATATATATATATATATATATATATATATATATATATATATATTATATTATATATAGAATAGTTCTTCGCATGGTTCTAAGGTCTGGGATTCCTTTTAACCAGTTTTTTTTTTTTTTTGTCTTCCCATATACGATTGCAGGAATTTTCCTGCAGTCGGCGCCACCCTGCATCATGCGGGATACGGTGTAGTGTATAAATATATATATATATATATATATATATATATATATATATATTATATATATATATATATATATATATATATATATATATATATATATTTAAAATATTGTATAGGTTTGTCTAAAAGTAATAAAATACTATGAATGATAAAAAGTAATTGGGAAGTGAGCATTTATTTACTTAAGAGTTTTCAAAAGGTTTCTAATAATTAACTTCAGATGGACTGAGCTTAAAAATTTCTGAATATAAATATGTTGTCAACAAAATTTAAATCGTTGGGACTTTTACTTAGAATGATTATATTTTTTGTAAGCAAGAGCTCCACAAGTCTTGAGCTTGTGATGGCCTGAAGGGTAGTATTTTGTCTGCCCGGAGGGACGGCATGTACCTTTAGTTGGAGAGGTTCGATCTCAGAAACAAAAACAAATATTTTTTTATTCTCATGACAGTGGTTGATAGATGTGGAAGAATGAGGAAATAATAAGATATCGAAGATATAATTTTCTATTCTACGTAGAGAAGTGCTTAAAAGTTGACTTAGGATTTATAATTTCAAAGTTATAAAGAGATGACTTATTTTCTTTAATTTTGTGGAACGTTTAATCCATTTATGTACGGCGTTTTTTTAATAAAAAAAAACTAATTCTAATCTCTATATAGATATTGGAGCTTTTAATACAAGCCTAGTAAAATAGATTTGATAAATTTTTCTTCAAATTACTTTTTAAATTTATTGCATGGGTTCTGATAAATTGTTCTTATAATTAAAGCTTTCCACTTGGTACTATTTCGTATATTGATGTACTAAGTTAATGATTGGCGGCATCAGAACTATTTCTTCGAATAATTTTATTTCTTTTGAATTTACCCTAGCTCAAACGGTGCCATCTACCGTGGCTCAAACGGTAGAGTGATTAAATTACGTGCTTGAGGGCGCCGGTTTGATCCCACTTGAGGATCCTAGGTATATACTACTTAGAAAATGTTATTCTCCTCGAATAGGGCAATGCCCGTGAGCTGTGAATTTTTTAACAGAAAAAAGTGTGATGATACTTTTGAAGTTTGTGCCTCTTATAATGTTATATTTAATCAAAATGGTTACTTGATGTAAAATGGAATGTTTTTGTGGATCATTTGCATTTTCAGGACCGTTCAGGAATTTAATAAAAATTTGCATACACATTTATTTTAAGCGTATATTACGAGAATTATAAATAGTATTTCAGAGAAATTATTACTATTTACAGAGTTAAGTTATGCTAGGATAGGTTAGATCATGTTAAGCCATAATTTTACATGTTGTAAACATTAAATTAGAAGACGTCATAACTTTTTTCAGGATTATTTTTCAATGTTTATTTTATCATTTTCTTTCTTTACAGCTCATTTCAAACATTATCAATGTTTCATGATAATCGGATGATGTCGCTGTTATTGATAAGGACTTCCATAGGACTTTCGTTGTCTGGGCAACTTTAACCTAATGTGTTTCAGTAAATATAAATTTTTTGGAAATAAAATTTAAATTATATTTATCAGCTAATAATATTAATGCAAATGATCAGTTTTTGCTACAAACTTCAAGTATATTCATGGAACAATTTCTGAGTAAGTAGAATTTTTCATCGAAGAATGAGTTTATTTAAATACAGCCAACTGTTTAGTTAAGCAGCTTGAAATGATGGTATTACTTTCCTATACAAGCAGAAACCAATGTTGATGTATTGTAGATTCAAATTAAAGATTAAGAATAAAGAAATTGAGGTTTATGGCAACTCTGTATTTCGGTAATCATTTTTTGATTACCATATTATAATCTAACTCCAGTAAGAAGGTTGAGTGTTAGATTTGCAATACCATGCAATATGCAAGAGCAATAATGGGTATAATAAAAAGTATTTTCAAATAAACAACTTTAATTTTATCGTTTATTTCTTAACCCGAGGTAAAAACAGTCCATCAAATATTTAGCATCTGTTCAATGATAGTTTTTGGAGCCCCTGTTTCTTGTGTAGAGACATGACAAAATGCATGACCAGATGATAATAATTAACAATAAAAAGGCTTATGTTAAGAAGTTGTCTGAACTTTCGATATTGAATTTTCAATGGATTTATCGCTATTTCCATCTCTATATCAATATTGGTATCATTTAAAAATAATGAAAAATCAATGTTAGTTATTGGTACACATTTGTGGTCTGGTTAGAAATTTGTTACATGAGGTTAGTTTGAGTTAGGTTAGGTCTTGTTTGGTTTGGCTAGGCTTCGTTACATTGCATGTTAAATTATATTACAGTTATTATCGAAATATCGATATGTTGATGTTTCGATATATCAAGAGTTCAGACTTCTTGACATTTACCAACAATATAATTATGTATCATTTCTTTAAATTTAATAATTACCAACATAATTTTTAATAACAGAACACCGTAATTACTCAGTTCCTAATTTGTGGCTAAATTTTGATCCTTAAGGTTGATATTCACTTCACAAATCTATTTGGCACTGTACTTTCTCCATTATAATTTAATTAATGATTATTAAAAAGGTGTTAATAGTAGCGACTCCAATCTGTAACTTAGATCCTAACTCGATTTGCATAGACTTCACCGAGCTCTACTCTCCTCAAAAATAACTTCTCAACTACTTTGTTTTGTTTTCTTTCTGAGAGCGGACTTCACCAACTAGGGCATATGCCGTCCCTCCAGGCAGACAAAATACTACCCTTCAGGCCTCCATCAGTTTAGAGCGAACGATCCGTTCGCTCCAAGAGCTGGTGAAGCTCTCCTTCTCAACTACTAAATATATACTTCACAGTCTGAGCCTTAGTTCAAAATCTTGACCCTAGCATAGGATAGCGCCAACAAGTCCTTCGATTTCTTTCTTTACCATCCTTAAACAAGCTTTCCAAAATAACACTATTATTTAATTAATTATAACAATCTCCTGCTTAGGGGATTCATATAATAACATAAGTAGCAATTTACTATCGTTGCTGGAGGGTTCAGTAATATAATTTACATAATTTTAATATGGTTTCTATATTAATAAAACATTTAATAAACATAGTAGAGATTGCCGAACGCGATTCTTAAATATATATATATATATATATATATATATATATATATATATATATATATATATATATATATATATATATATATATATATATATATATATATATATATATATATATATATATATATATATATATATATATATATATATATATATATATCAGAGGTGGGCGCGCAAATTTTAAAATTTAGAGCG
Source organism: Armadillidium nasatum (assembly GCA_009176605.1). Taxonomy (NCBI): domain Eukaryota; kingdom Metazoa; phylum Arthropoda; class Malacostraca; order Isopoda; family Armadillidiidae; genus Armadillidium; species Armadillidium nasatum. The sequence continues at coordinate 15,998 of SEYY01004325.1, forward strand.
CAAACTCAAAAGCCCAAATTTTAAAAATTTTGTCCGCAAATGCAAAAGCGCACATTTTTTCAAAAATTTAGTCCGCAAATGCAAAAGCGCACATGTCCGCAAATAAAAAAAAAAATTTTAAAGCGCAAATTTTGGAGCAAAAAAAAAAAAAAATAAAAAAATAAAAAGATGTAAAGATGAATTATTTTTAAATTTTATTTGATAAATGCAAATATATAACAAAAAATGAGAAAGAATTTCTTATTATTTATTCAGCCATCTATGATCTCTTCCTCCTCGTAGCTCTCCTCTTGCATTCTGAAAAGGGTCATATTCCCTTTCATGAAAATAAATTTTTCAAAATTTCTGGATGCAATGGCTGCCCTCTTTGGTCTTAGAATGTAAGAGCCTTGACTAAACAACCTCTCCATGGCCGCTGAGCTTGGTAATTGGGCATTATACTTCATAAACAAGTCCACCCAGACCTCTTGGTATTCACATGGAAAAAGGTTCCTAGTGAGAGGGGTATTGTGGTGAACATCTACTGCATCCCAGCTATCCAAGGTTTGCCGTAACTTCTCCTCCAGAGGTGTCTGCTGGATATATGGGGCCTACAGTTTCTGAAAAATTTAGAAATGGTATCAAGAACTCAAATCTCTTTAAGTTTCATTTGAACATTATGTCAGTGTATTATGAATATATATATATATATATATATATATATATATATATATATATATATATATATATATATATATATATATATATATATATATATATATATATATATATATATATATATATATATATATATATATATATATATATATATATATATATATATATATATATATATATATATATATATATATATATATATTCGCCTGACAGGAGTGATCCTAACAGGATGGATGGTGATATATATATTATATATATATATATATATATATATATATATATATATATATATATATATATATATATATATATATATATATATATATATATATATATATATATATATATATATATATATATATATATATATATATATATATATATATATATATATATATATATATATATATATATATATATATATATATATATATATATATATATATATTATATATATATATATATTACATCATTATCATTATCATTATCATTATCATTTATCATCATTATCATCATTATCATTTATCTATCATCGTCCAAACCGGTAGGCTGGCGCCTGTCGGGTGCTACTCCAAAATCTTCACGCATTTCTGTCCTCAAACATTCGGTTGTCTTCCACCTCTTCCAGTGTCTTGTTCCTTCGTTGTATGGCTTCTTCTATCGCCTCCATCCATCTCTTCCTTGGTCTTCCCGCCGGTCTCCTTCCTTCTGGTCTCCATTCCAGCATCTCTCTCAGTCTCTCTCCCTCCCCCATTCTCTTCACGTGACCAAACCATCTCAGTTGGTTTCTTTCTATGCATTCCAAAATTGATTCCACCCCAAGTTCCTCTCTCACCAGTTCACTCCTCATTCTATCTCTCAGTGATATATATATATATATATATATATATATATATATATATATATATATATATATATATATATATATATATATATATATATATATATATATATATATATATATATATATATAGGACAAGAGATGCTTAAAGTTTGTTCTAAATTATAAAAATAGCTCACCTTAAATGGGTTCATTTCAGATTCATTCCCATCACCTTCAGTGCCTTGATGTGGAGGAGTAAAATTCGATGCAATATTACACTTTATTTCCTCAAATATCCTCGTCTTGACAGCTGGATACTTCCCCTCATTTAACCTATGTGCCACTCCGAGTTTGAAGTGAGGGTGCAGAGCTGTTGCCATAAGTAAATCACAATCATCAAAAATGATGCTGAACCTCGGTTCAAATCCCTTTTCTTTCCCTTTGTTTGGCTTTGGCTGCTTTAGTAAGTAGTTGACTAAGCTTTTGGCATAGTTAAGTTTTTTCACCTCTCGTTGCAATTCCACGAGATTGTCCTTGAGGAGGAAGAGGTTAGGCAATAGAACCCCCGCGTACTCATTCTTCTCATCCTGCAACAAATCCAGCCTAACAGCAATAGGCGTCATTATTTCGATGTACTCGGAAATTACCTCCTTGTCAGTTTTATTAAATATTGGAAGACAAGGCTTTTGTTCCATACAAATAAACCAATAAACAAAATATTCAATAAACCATATATATATATATATATATATATATATATATATATATATATATATATATATATATATATATATATATATATATATATATATATATATATTATATATATATACATATAAACAATATCTTTTATTATCGAGGACAATTTGATATTTTTTAAATATCGATATTTTTTTTATATATCGGCATTCCTAGTTTAAGTATTAACTTTTAATTAGCAGAAAGAGTAATAAAATTTGGCTGATTAAATAAGAAACTGAAATATAAGCCCAAAATTGTTTTTTTATTAAGAAAAATGATGAAGCGCAAATTGGTAAGCGCTAATTTCAAAAAACTTCCGCAAAAGCGCAAAATAATTTTTAAAGCGCAAATTTGCGCTTTTGCGCTCTTAAAAAAGTTGTTAAGCGCAAAATGCAAAAGCGCACATTTTCGAAATTTAGCGCAAAACGCAAAAGCGCAAATTTTTTTTTTAAAGCGCAAATTGCGCTTTTGCGCTTTTGCGCTCTCATTTGCGCTTATGCCCACCTCTGATATATATATATATATATATATATATATATATATATATATATATATATATATATATATATATATATATATATATATTATATATATATATATATATATATATGTGTGTGTGTGTGTGTGTGTGTGTGTGTGTGTGTGTGTGTGTGTGTGTGAGTGTGTATATAAGCAACGCATTATCTTCATTTAAAAATGTTCCATAGACTTTTAATAACGGAAATGTTAAAAGTAAATTGCATTTAAATGTAATTAACTTTTTAAACAATTTAACTCTTCCATATGACTAATTAATTGTAAGCATTTCCTGAAGCATTAAATAATAGACTTCAAATGATGAGGTATGTACGGTACATGTTTCTGCAGAGGAGAAAATAGACAAGTATGCAAAATCGAGTTTTTTCATTGACTTTATTGCACGCCTTTATAAAGGATAAAATATCGCAGAACTTCTGTTAGCTCACGGTTCGTCATAGTTGTAATACAGAGAGAGAGAGAGAGAGAGAGAGAGAGAGAGAGAGAGAGAGAGAGAGAGAGAGAGAGAGAGAGAGAGAGAGAGCATTAGTATTGGACGAATTTTTCTCCTGTTAAAAGTAAAAATGATTTCATCCATGTAAATATAAAGACCTCAAAAAGGATTTTGAATGCATGTAATATTATGCCATCAATTAGCATTTGTCTCACTAATTCGAAAAATAAAGAGTTTACCAAAGTATTTTTCTGTTTTATTCTTTCATTTTTAAACACTTTAGTTTCAAAATGAAAGAATAATATATTGTTCCATTAGTTGTTTTTTTTCTTCCTTTTCAAGCGGTATCGGATTTTCTAATCATTAGTTGCATTCTTCCCTCTTGTAGGAAACTTCGTATGATTTGCCTTTCTACACAGTTTCGTTCTTACGCTATTCATCTCTCTGACTCTAGATTTAACCACTATTATTATTCTTTCATGCATACTATTCTTGTTATGACTATTTTTATTTGTATTATTGCTATTACGGTTTTATTGTTGTTATCTAAGTTGTTTAAGTTGCTTGCTTTGCAGATCTTAATGCAAAAGTTAAGATAAAATAAATTTAAATTTAAAATAAATTAAAAAAAATAAATTTAAAATAAAGATAATTTTCATTTTCATTTTATTAATTTTTTTTTCAAAAGATTGAAAATAATTATTTGACTAATAATAAATTTAATTAATATCATTAACTCTCAATTAAGTGATTCTAGGAATTCATCTCTTTACCTTTTAAATTTAATAATTTTTATATATTATTCTTACATATTATTTTTATATATTATTATATATTTTATTTAATTTTTATATATTTTCAATTCATATATTCAACATTACTTTCTGTCAAACTTAGACTTGATCTGTTATTAATGCAGTATTCAGTTATATTCACTCAAATTACTAAGAATATTATTCGTCATTGCCTCGCTCGTTCTCTAATACTATTATTATTATTATTATTATTATTATTATTATTATTATTATTATTATTATTATTATATAATGCTAGAATACTATTCTACTATTCTAGAATACTCTGCTAGAATACTTCTTCTAATTCTCCTAAACTAATCCAAAACTTCTTTTCTTTCTTGTACTTCTTTTTATTTCTTCTCTGATTAAATTAAAAATAATTTATTGAAAGATTTTTCAAAATTCAAAAATATTTCTTATTCTTTTCGGTTTTTTAAATCAAACCAATCATTCTATTCATTTTATTTCATTATTATTTAATATATTTCTATGAAAATTTGAAATATTTGTTTTTTGAGATATTATTATATATATATATATATATATATATATATATATATATATATATATATATATATATATATATATATATATATATATATATATATATATATATATATATATATATATATATATATATATATATATATATATATATAAACCACTTTTCACCATTCCCACTCTCGTGGGGTGGTTCCAGCCACAGTTCCCTCACACACACACAAACACACACGGTCACACAAATCTTACCTCTCACAATCACTCACCACGGCTCTCCATCTCATTTTGTAATCCACAACGCTCTTAACCTTATTTAAAATCAAATCCTTTCTCCCAAAATTCCCTTTCTTCATTCGTCCATCTTCATTTTGTCTTTCCTCTGCCTCTTCCCCCCCATCCACCTTGGATTTAAGTACTCGTTCCATCATCCTTTCCTCATCCATTCTATCAACATGTCCAAACCACTTTAGTACACCCTGCTCTACTCTACGCACCATCTCCTTCCTAGAGTCAAAAATCTCACTTACTCTTTCGCTTCTAATCCCTTCTACCTTTCTCGAACCATATATCGCTCTAATATAATCTTAATATAACTACATAACGAACTAACTTTTTGACAAAAAATCTCACACTCTCTCCCTCCCTCCCTCTCTTTCCCTCTCTCCCTCTTTCTCTCCCCCTTCCCTCCTCCTCTCTCTCTATCTATCTTTCCCTCTCTCTCTCCCTTCTCCCTTCTCTCTCTACTCTCTCTACTCTCTCTATCTCTCTCTTTCGATCGTATCCATTATGATAACCTGGATGTTTGTAAACAAGAATAATGACTTCTGACATTATTAAATAATATATATATATATATATATATATATATATATATATATATATATATATATATATATATATATATATATATATATATATATATATATATATATATATATAATCTTTAGCACTAAAAAACTAATTTGATGCTTCTAATGTTGCTAATGTGCTCCACAAAAAAAAATAGAAACTAAATTTTTGCTGTTAATCGCTCGTGACGATGGATTGAAAAATCAACCCGAGAGAGATGACGACCGACGAAAAATAAGGAAAGAAAGGGGCAACACCTAAAAATAATTGCTTTAAAAAAAAAAAAAAAAAAAAAAAAACATTAGGAAGGATGAAATTTAACAACCCTTTCCAAATTCCGTGCCAGGGACGAAAGGGACGGTAGGGAGGAGAGGCAATCTTATTTGGTATTTTTATTAGGGTTTCATCACGGACTTTCATTAATATATAATGCATTGAGATTTTGAACATAAAAATTGCCAATTATTGTTCATCTTCATCGCTTGTGTTTATATTTGGCCAGAGATTTTTTATTACTATTATTGCTATATTTTTTTTGCACTTAAAGTTGAAGTTCTCATAATTATATTTTAACATATATTTTTTATGAATATTGTATGTTCTAGTTTAAGATATTATTATTATTATTATTATTATTATTATTATTATTATTATTATTATTATTATTATTATTATTATTATTAGGAACTCAATATCAGCTTTTGATTTAATAAAAGTTTTGCATTTGGTTTCCAAATCTCTAAATAGATATTTTTGAACATTGTTTAACTTCTTTAAAATTATTCTTGAAAACAATCTACAGCAGAAGTAGAAAGTATATTATTATATTCTCCTGACTCGTTTCGTCTCTGCACTTGAGACATCTTCAGAGGAAGTTTTTTCAATAAAAAATATCTATTTAGAGATTTGGAAACCAAATGCAAAACTTTTATTATTATTATTTTAATTGTTAATATTATTATTATTATTATTATTATTATTATTATTATTATTATTATTATTATTATTATTATTATTATTATTATTATTATTATTATTATTATTATTATTATTATTATTATTATTATTATTATTATTATTATTATTATTATTATTATTATTATTATTATTATTACCATTATTATTATCATCAATTTTATTATTATTTTTTTATTATTATCAATTTTATTATTATTATTATTATTATTATTATTATTATTATTATTATTATTATTATTATTATTATTATTATTATTATTATTATTATTATTATTATTATTATTATTATTATTATTATTATTATTATTATTATTATTATTATTATTATTATCTTCTTGTACCATGATAATTCCCAATTCTCAAGAGTTTTGGTACATTTACATACAGGTTTACAATTTCACAATAGGTCTTATACTACTATATATATATAATAATAATAATAAAAAAAAAAAAAAAAAATAATAATAATAATAATAATAATAATAATAATAATAATAATAATAATAATAATAATAATAATAATAATAATGATAATAATAATAATAATAATAATTATAATAATAATAATAACAATAACAATAATAATAATAATAATAATAATAATAATAATAATAATAATAATAATAATAATAATAATAATAATAATAATAATAATAATAACAATAACAATAACTAATAATAATAATAATAATAATAATAATAATAATAATAATAATAATAATAATAATAATAATATTAATTACTTACCAACTACTTCCATTTTGGAGCTTCTATCTTCAGTTTTGTATTGAGGCCATTCTGCGCTCACTTCGCATTTGTACCTTCCTTCTGTGTCCAGATTCACGTTCCTTAAAATTACTATCGTACCGTTCGAGTTCACATCCTATACAATATATATATATATATATATATATATATATATATATATATATATATATATATATATATATATATATATATATATATATAATATATATATATATATATATATATATATATATATATATATATATGTGTGTGTGTGTGTGTGTGTGTGTGTGTGTGTGTGTGTGTGTGTGTGTGTGTGTTTGAGAGAAAATGAATATTTTCCGAATTTCAGATGAAGGAAAAGATAATAAAATTTGAGGTTACTTTTATAAGAGTGTATTCAATAACGAGTTCTTTCCATCATTGCCAGAAACTTTCATATTTATTAACATCGTTCTAAAATTCTAGAAGGTTGGTAATGTGTGGAAGCAAGATCAGGATAATATGAAGGGTATATGGAGTTTTTTTAGCTACCTAATTCTAAACTATATATATTATATATTTTTTTTAATCACTCTAGCTGTTAATTTATAACAGATTTCTAACTTTTCTCGTCACATTGAACTGGAAGCAACTCGAGTGACAGTGGGTCTAATAAATTCAAATCCACCAAACAATGGCTTAAAATTTCATATCGTAGATCTCTATTTTGGGTTGAGATATGCCATTTCATGTATTCACTCAGTAAACTCGCCCATCTTTCAGGAATGACAGTAAGTTAAACTTTACTTCAAAAACATATTAAAAATTATTTTTGACAGTTCAAATAATTTTTTTTATTTATTTATTTATTTATTTATTTTTTAATTAAATATTTAAATATTAAAATTTTTTAAATTAAAAAAAAAAAAAAAAAAAATAATATATATATATATATAATATATTATATATATATATATATATATATATATATATATATATATATATATATATATATATATATATATATATATATATATATATATATATATATATATATATATATATAAACTTTGTATTGATGTACTTAAAAATGCATTTATTTGTCACTAAAATGTTGCATAATATTTCAAAATCTCACTTTTTTTACGTGTAAAGATTTGCGTAGATGATATTTCGAAAAATTGACTCGCACTTTGTTACCTAAAAGTTGTACAAATCATTTATAAGATTTCCTTTGCCCCAATGGCAACATTCAACTTTCTCGTAACTTTAAAAGTAAAGCTCATCCAGGTAAACTCTGAAAGAAATGTTACTACTTCGATAAAGACCGAGCGCGACAAGCCAATCAAGAAACTGCGAACTATGACGAAAGAAATGTATATCCTTTCCGCTGATTCTACTTTGCCATTGACTAGGCCTGCACTTCCCAGTCTAATTAGATTTTATCTTGTGTGATATAATAATTTCTCACTTTCTCACCATACTCCTGTAGGTGCTAGCACCTGTCAGCCGTCTCGAACGAAATTCCTCCATCGCCCACGATCACCATACAACATTGTCTCTTCCACTTCTTCCATAGTTTTTCCTCTTCTCTCCATCGCCGTCCCAATGCAGTCACTCCCTCTCATCCTTGGTCTTCCCACTCCTCTCCTTCCCTCCAGCCTCCATTCGTAATACATTCTTGCATATCTATCCTCGTTCATCCTCTTCATATGTCCAAACCACCTCAACTGCCCCCTCTCCACAAGGTCCAACACACTCTCCACCCCAAAAGGTTCCAAAGGGTTCCGAGGCAAGACATGAGTTTCTTGAGCAAGGCAATCAGTTGGTGGCTTGCTGGGCCTATCCCAACCCATTCGAAACTAATAATAATAATAATAATAATAATAATAATAATAATAATAATAATAATAATAATAATAATAATAATAATAATAATAATAATAATAATAATATTTTTATTATTATTATTATAAGTAGTAGTAGTATAATATTGTATTGAAAGAGTTTCCTTAATTTATGAAGAAAAAAAAGTGCTTCGATTCAAATGAAAACGTCTAAGCAATAAAAGGGACAAAAGTATTAGTTTATTTCACCATAAAAATTTTATTTTGAACTTGTGTACAATTTCACAAAGGGAATAAAATATGTGAACTTGATTTCCACGTTTCTAAAGAGAAATTTGACTTGTCCCTTAGAACAAAAAGATGAAATGGAGCTTTCGCTCTGTTGCTAAAGAGATAACAATTTTGAAACTTGTATTCCAAATTCCAGTTCAGTGAGATTATTATTTGGATCTGTGATTTTCAATTTCTGAAGAGAAGAGAATCCAAAATCCAAAATTTAAAGTTAAATTTAACTCGCCGAGATTTATCTAATTTTAGAGAAGCCGAGTTTGAGTTTCTCGAAGAGTATGTCATTATTATGCAACCTCTTTCAGCGGAGCTTGGTTGTATTATTGGTTGTGTACTTTCTAAGCTTTTAGTCGTTGAAAAAAAAGCTGCATCGTCTTAATTCGATAGTTAAAGCATTGTCAGCCACTACTAAATGTAGTTGCGTCGAATTTTGCAAAGCGATTTGAAAGTTTTCTTCGGCTAGATGAGAACTGGAATGTTGCATGCAAACAGGCAATTTTGGCGTCGGTATCCAATAGTTTGAAAGTGTGTAAGTTGGGAAAACAAATAAAGGGGGCGCGCTCCAGACTTTACCAGTAGAGTACATGTAAGATTGAACATAGCGGTTAAGTCTGGGGTCTGAGAGTTGGACAGAGAAAGGATAAGAATGTGTAGAGAGGCGTGTCGCACGAGCTCTTCTTAATGGAGGAGATAAATGACTGGAGAGCTCAGAAGAGCAATGTCCGTTATAATAGAGATAGTACAGAGAGAGTGACGCAACAATTTGACGGGCAGAATGAGACTGGAGAGAATTAGTGAGAGCAGGAGTGTTGATTAGCCGATAGGCGCAAGACTCCACCTTTCCAAGGAAAGCTGTATGAGTAGAACCACTACAGATGTACAAGGGCTAATAGCGCCCCTTTACAGAGAAAGAATCTGGAGGGGTGTGAAAATATTTCGAAGGGGGCTCAGAACACCCAACCTCTTAGAAGCTTGTTTAGAAAGATAAGTAACGTGACCTATTATAGTTGTGTGGAAGACTGTGTCGAATAAAGAAATGGAAGAATTGAATTTTTGATGCATTGAAAACGACAATGGCTTTCCCTAATTTCTATCCCAATTCGAAATACGAAAAAGATCAGAGGTTAGTTGTTCCAAGACCACCATTCAAGCTCCAATTAATTTCTTTTGGGAGGCACGTCTTTCATATTGAAAGGAGTAATGAAGAATGGAGTCATCAGTATATGAATGGATAGGTGATAAGTAATAGAGAGCAGGTCATTAATGAAAAGTAGAAAATGTGTTGAGGATAGGACAATCTTGAGGAACATCACTATTAATAGATTTAAAGGATGAACGATGGCCGTTTATAACAGCTGCTATAGAACTACTGGAAACTTAGAGAGAAGATCACAGGAAGAAGGATAGATTCCGAAAGAGGAAAATTTGGAAATCAAAGCTCTGTGCCAGACTCTATCGAAGACTTTCGATATGTCCAGTGCGACAGAAAAAGATTCACTGAAATGCAGAGAACCAATAGTCAAAGAGAAAGGGAAAGAAGATCACCAGTAGAACGTTTCTTACAAAAGCCATACTGGCAATCAGAGATAAGATTAGAAGAATTGAGATGTTTCCAAATCTTTCTGCTAAGGATAGATTCGAAAACTTTAGAAAGAACGGAGATCAAAGAAATGGGGCTGTAGTTGGGGGGTTAAGAGGGATCCCCCTTCTTCAGCACAGACTGAATGAGCGCAAGTTTCCAGCAAGAAATGAAGACTGAATTTGAAAGATAGAGACGAAATAGTTTAAAAAGGTAGGGTGCAAGCTCGGAAGCACAAATTTTGAGAACTACATGAGGGATACCATCAGGACCGTACACTTTCTTTGTATTAAGTTCAGAGAGAGCAGAAATGACCGTTTTTTATTAGAAATTATAATTTTAGGCATAAATGAGTTGAAAGGGGTTGAAGTAGAAGGAATAGCACAGGAATCGTCTAAATTTGAATTGGAGGCAAAAGTTTGAATGAAGAGTTCAGCTTTAGAAGATGACAAAACAGCAGTTATGCCGTCAGAAGATACTAGAGAAGGGAAAGAGGAAGAAGCAAAATTAGAGTTGACATTATATATATATATATATATATATATATATATATATATATATATATATATATATATATATATATATATATATATATTATATATTATATATATATATATTTTTATATATATATATATATATATATTATATATATATATATATATATATATATATATATATATATATATATTATATATATATATATATATATTATATCTATAAATTCTACCCTTTTTTTATTATTGTTCCTAAGTATTTTGTTCTATCCCAAACTTTTTTTTTTTTACCAATGACTCTATCAGTTCATTATTTATCAACTCCTATGTCAATGAACTTCTTCCTTTATTACTCCTTTCATTCCCAGCCAACTGTAATTAGCCAATGCTAAAAAAAAGTGGCCTTGGAGCATCTAATATCTGATCCTTCTCGAATTTCTAATTATGACAGGGAAAAATGGTTGTTTTCAATGCTTCAAAAACAGTTCCTTCATCTTTTTACTCGACACAATCTTCCACACTGATGTTATATCTTCGAAAATATCTGTTCTTAATATTATTTGGTGTTTCTTTTCTTTGTAACCTTTACTTGAAGTATCATATTATTTTTTTCAGATAAAACTTTAAAAAATTTGGGTGTTCAGAGAATTTTTTGGAATTTCTTCACACTATCCCAGTTGCTTGCTCTTTATATGGGTGTCGTCCATTCCTTGTACAGAGGTTGCCTCGCACATTAGAGTGGATCCTCTCATACGCTCTTCTTAAAAAGGCGGTCGTCCATTACTGTACAGAGGTTGCCTCGCACATTAGAGTGGATCCTCTCATACGCTCTTCTTAAAAAGGCGGTCGTCCATTCCTGTACAGAGGTTGCCTCACACATTAGAGTGGATCCTCTCATACGCTCTTCTTAAAAAGGCGGTCGTCCATTACTGTACAGAGGTTGCCTCACACATTAGAGTGGATCCTCTCATACGCTCTTCTTGAAAAGGTGGAGTCTAAGGCTTTTCGTATTATCAGTTATTTTTTTTCTCACCTACTCTTTCCAGTCTCTTTCTGCTGGTCGAATTGTCACTTCACACTCTTCATACTATTTTTTTTTTTTTTGGCAGTTGAGATTGATTTTCTTAACTTTTCTTCTCGCATACCTCCTTTATTCAGGACTCGTGAGGCACGTCTTCTTATACAGTCTTTATCCTTTCTCTGTCAAACTCCCTGACCTCAGACTTTACAGCTATGCTCAATCTTACTAGTAAAGTCTGGACCACATTCCCTTAATCTGTTTTCCCAACTTTCTTTAGTGTGCAAACTTTTAAACGGAGTATATCGGAAGATGTTTTCCTTTTTTATATATATATATATATATATATATATATATATATATATATATATATATATATATATATATATATATATATATATATATATATATATATATATATATATATATATATATATATATATCGTCATTTTATTATAAAATTAATAGCCAAATAATGTTTATCTAATGAATAAAAAACATCGAAAAATCGATGCGAACAAATTCTTTAGACTAGTATCATTATATTTTTCACTAAAATAGATATTTATTTTCTTTTAGTTTATGATATTGGAACTTTTTTTTTCCTTTTTTACATATATCACCATCGCTCACGGGCAAAGCCCTATTGAATGATTGAAGGAGAGGGTGTGAGAGTGATAAAAGAATAAAAAAGCCTACAAAGTCTCACCTAACGCAAATTTCGTGTGTGAGCACAGACAATGGGCTTTAAAGTAACTGAGATCAAATTCCGCAGGTAAATAGATATAAGAGAATTCCACAAAACAGAGGTGGCTGCAAAGAAGGAGGTACCACAACGGGAAAACCTAGAGTTGCCTATGTCCACACAAAATTTATGTACAAACAATGCACCCCTTGCGCTGCAACGATGCCTTAAAGTTGGAAGTATACGAGTAGTAAACTAAGTATACTTATAGCATTTGCAGCTGTGGTATATATAGAAAAGAAACAAAGCACCAACGTCACGTCGCAAAAATAAAGGGTCAAGTAAACTGGAAAGAGTAGAACAGTGTATGTGTTTTTTCCTTTTGACTAACCCTATCCAAAAGACTGGTGAAAACTGACCACCCTAAATATGAGATCAGTACTCCATACAAGTGCGTTTGAGACCCTTGTATAATTGGAGTAAATGAAAAGAAGAAAAGTGTATTATTCATAAGTGTATGTTACTAATAAAATACATTTTAGTCGGTTTTTGGGGTAGGGTGGTGGAGGAAGTTATTTGAAAGAAGTTAAATTGTTATCTATTGGTTCACATTTATAATTCTAGATGAGCACCTTTTTCATAAGAGTTTGTAAAGACTTTTATAGAGCATCTTTTATGATATTCATATTAGAACTAGTTTCCCAAAAATTTGCCAAAATGTTAGATTTTCAGTCAGCTGAACCCTCGGAATCTTCAAACGACAGAGGATCATTTGCATTCTATTGTAATAGAATAAAAAGCTTTTATTTTTATTGGCAAATTGAAATAATGTTGCTGAATAAAGTCGTTTCTAATAGGCTTGATTATATTAATATATTTACCTCTTTGGTAGTATTTCTCTTTTTTACCCGTGCAGAAATAAAATTTAAAAATTTTTGAAAATTGCAATACATTTTAGCACAGTTATTAATTTTTTTTATTTTTTATAATTTTTTAGAAATAAAAAAGAAGTACAAAAATTGATTTACCGACATTCAACTTGTTTAAATATAAGATTTAGTCATATTAGCAATACGAAAAAATAGTCTTCAGAAATCTGAACATTTCTTAAATGGTGACCTTATTTTCTCTCTTTAATGTAACGAACATAACGATATTTTTCATCTAAAATTTTAGAAAATCTAAAATTTTCAATACAAGTGTACGAATATAAGACGGCTTTAGATTCCCCTTAGAAAGAACGGGGGGAAAAAAGATTTATGGAGAGAGATTCTAAAGTTCAAAATGGAAAAAATTTCCAAACTTGTGAAATACTAAATTTTTTTTTTTATTTTTACTACTGTTCTTCAAATTGTCATTATTTTTAATTTTCAAATATCATCGCAACCACCCATCTCACATCTCCAGCTTGTACCTATTTGTTTAATTATTAATCTATGTTTCTATATCACTTCTCCTTTACAGTTTTAAATAGCCTTACGAATAAAAGAGTGTGTTTGAATGTATGTGTGTAATTGTGTGTGTTTGCACTTTGGCTTTATTTGTTATCTGCATTTCACATCTATGTTTTTCATCTCCTTTAATTAAAGTATTCGCCTATAAATTGTAAAAATCATTTTTGTTTGTTTCAAAACTGTTGAAAATGATTATTATTATTAGTAGTAGAAGTAGTAGCAGTAGTAGTAATAACATTTGCAATAATACTACTGCAAAATAAAGAATTGAATAACGCCAAATTTTATAATATTAAAATTCTTATATAGACAGTAAACTATTATTATCGGTATATAAAAGGTACCGCATTTATCAATACATAATTCAGGTCTCCGAGATAATTCTGAAACTCATCTTTGAAAAAATAATAATTAGAATAATTAATTGAAAAATATAAGCTTTAATCTTTAAATTTAAATGATTAACAAAATCTTCTTCATTACTTGCATAATCTAAATATATTCGCTTTTTAATCTTAAGCTCCTAAAAATTAATCATCAAATTTACATGACTAATCTTATAAATATTCCAAATTTCTCTAACATATATTTCTTATTAAATTTAGAATGCTTTCAATATTCAGGGAAAATAAGTTTAGAATATTCTATATTTAATTTAGCATATATGCATGCATGCAAATGTAACAGAAATAATTTCAATCCAACTTGACAGTATTAATTTTCAGTTAATCTTGTAATATTTAAAGAACGGCTTTTTTTATGAAATTATTTAAGTAATAAATTATTTAAAAATTAAATGATTAATAAAAATATTTCAATAAAAATATTTCGTTGAACCCCAATCATTTGCTACTGACTTTACGAACTGATTTTAAACAATTATTTTAAATCTTCAGATATACACATGACAATGTATGTTAAATATGTATATATGTGCATTTCAGGGGTGTACGATGAAATTTTTTGAGTGAGTAACTGTATGTATATAAATATATATGTATATAGACAGCTTACCAAGCTCTGTAATGCATCTCATTCTTACATAGGAAACACTCGGAATTATAAATTCAATTTAAGAAATGATATTATCTGTTGCTTCAGGTGCCTACAGTTTCATAATCTGTTGAAAATGGGTATGCGCCGCTTACCTAGCATACCCGGAATGACAGCCTCTGGTGCATATGTAACATGCATATGCAATGGGACGTTAAATTCTTATACATGTATCATGTTATTTCTTGAATAAAAAAATTTGAAATATGTTTTGATCGGAAAATAGGATAAGTACAAAATCAACAGAAAAATCTAGAGAGAAATGAACGCAAAAAGGAGATAGAAACATAAAGAACGTAGCTAGGATTAAGTAAGAAATAACGAGTGAATAGCAACCCCTGAGAATATACTATATTAATATAGGATTAAGGAAGCAAAGGAAAACTGAAATAAAAAATTATGTATTGATAAACATGATAATTATTGCAAAGTAAGACTGGATTACTAATAACTAACTTATTTGTTACTGTTCTGCTTGATTCCTTCCAAACACCCATATATATATATATATATATATATATATATATATATATATATATATATATATATATATATATATATATATATATATATATATATATATATATATATATATATATATATATATATATATATATATATATATATATATATACCAATTCTTGCCTGTGTAAAACCAAGAGTATGTAAACCTAAGAATATGTGCGTTAATTGCTTTATACTTGGCTTAATGAATGAAAACAGTATTTAGAACTTAAAGTTAAGTAAACTGTAATTCATTATTTGAAATTCGGATGGAAGATCGCCTTTATATTTCGCTTGTGCAGGATTTGGCGTTTGATTTCAAATCACAAGTTCGAATTGGAGCGATGCCTGAGAGGAAGTTTAATAACAGCCATGCAAGTGTCTGTCGGTGAATGTGATGCTGAAAGGAGATACGAATTAAAAGGAAGGGGAAAGAGAGGGGAAGGACAGACAGATAGGCAAGGAGGGTGGAATGACAGGATGAAAAATAAGAAGAGAAACTTTGAAATGGATTATTATTTTTCAATTTTTAATAT
>SEYY01004325.1:42500-47500 GCA_009176605.1 Armadillidium nasatum
ATTGACGATTTTGTCACGAGCAAAGAACAGGATCTCCATAAATACGTGGGTTTGGGTTTCTATGGCTGTTCTACGATGCCTGGCAAAGAAGGTGGGGCCCAAGCAATATTGCGGGAAAAGTATAAAAAAGCATTGTTCTTCATGGCTCTTCACACAAACTAAATATGATAGTAAATGATTTGAATACTATACCAGAAATCTACAATACTGTGGGAACTATAAAGGACATTACGTTTTCCTCGAACTGGTCCTGAGAAGAAAATTAATGCTGAACATCCCAAGCTTATGGCAGACCAGATGGTCTGAAAAACATATGTGTATCAGAGTGTTTAAGGGGCACTTTATATACGAATAATGCAAGCGTTAGAAACCACTTCCATTAAAGGAAATGCACCCACAGGAAAAGCGCTTTCCAGGTGAACTCAGCAGCATGTAAGTTGTCATTCGTCATTGCTGCGGTACTTTGCGGTGTTAGAGCCAGTTGTGAATGCTCTCCAGTCCAAGACCTTGGATATCGTTAAAACCTTGCAGAACATTCAACGCATTGTGGAAATGGTTAGGCACCATCGTAAGGATGAAGATAAAATCACCAGTGAAGTGTTAAAAGAAGTTAATCAAGTAGCCGAGCAACTGGAACTGGATCTGAATATACCACGGATTGTTGGTAGGCGGCAGCATCCAGCAATAAATTAAAAGAAGTTCTGGAGAAGATCCTTAATAATCCCGTATTTGGATTCTATATAACCTCTTCTTTAGAATTACTAGTTTTCTACTGAAAATACACCTGACTTTGCATTGACATATTTACATCCTTTCCCTATGTTACTCATGACAATCGATGAATGAAAGGAAAAGGCAGCTTCAATTTACAGTTTTTTACTATTTAGATGGCCTAGAAACAGAGCTGGATCTTTGATACAAAATTTGGAAGGAAAAGAGACTGAGTAACAATGAAAGGAGACTGAACCTTTCTTCCCAGCGAAGACAAAGGCTCTACTGACGCTACTCGCCCAACCATGCACCACCAGTACAGTAGAGTGCTCTTTCAGTAATCTGCGAAGGATCAAGACTTGGCTACGAAGCACTATGGGAGAGGACAGGTTAAAAGGGCGGGCAAAGATGAGTGTACACAGAAAATTTGTGTTTGACAATTATGATTACTTTATTCAAACAGTAGTTGATAAATTTGCCATGAACCCAAGAAATTTACTTTTATAATAATATCAGTTATTTGCAACTGTTCCATACTTTGAATTTTCATCATTTCATTTTGTATTTGATTTTCCATAATATTAATAAAAAAAATTATTAAAAATTAATTATTTCCTTATCCACGCAAACGTTTCTGCTTTAATATGTCTGCTTTTATCCTTGCAAGTTCTATAAAATTATAAGCTGCCCCCTCCCACTAGCTTGGAAGCTGGCGACGCTCATGATCTGAACTTTGTTTCCGTCATATACAAAGACCAAAGGTCATTATAATATACATAAATAGTAGAATTCTTGAAGTTTTTAAAGCTGAATGATTTGTTGAGACATATTATACGATCTATGTCATCTGTTCCTTCAAACACACAAATGAGGATGTTTTCTCAAGATTTAATCAATCTAACCTACATATCTTGGTCTAGTTGCTACCTAACACTAGCGTTCTGTGTTGTTGTTGTTCGCAACTCTTTAACCAGGTATTTCAGGATCTATTTACTTCTGTTTCTTCTTTACTTTTGGGGATCCCACCCCAAAAGTATGCACAAGTCTTTCTGGAACTCTCTCTCTCTCTCTTTCTCTCTCTACACACACACACACACACACACACACACACACACATATATATGTATATATATATATATATATATATATATATATATATATATATATATATATATATATATATATATATATATATATATATATATATATATATATATATATATATATATATATATATATATGAGAGAGAGAGAGAGAGAGAGAGAGAAAGATTAGCGTAATAATATGTTTATCTAATTTAAGGCTTGTGAAAGTGTCTTTTCTTTTACTGTTTATCTCAATCCGTATCTCTAAAATCTCTATCCATCTAAACCAATCTATCTATCTCTATCTCTATCTCTATTCTCAGCATCGTCATCAAGAGCGTCACTTTTGAGCTGAGTCATCGAATAACGTGGATAAAGAAATGAAAAAAATCGATTCTTAATTACGAATATTCGTTAAATCTCCTTTGCTACTAATTGGATAGTCGAATTCGTCCCTAAAATCCAAATTATCTTCATTTTTTGGCTTGGAAATTTCTTGTGTTTTGGTGATCAAATATTTTAAAGGTTTTCAAAAATAATTTTATTTATTCATTTATTTATTTATTTTTTTTAAAGAACTTTTTCAATTTTTAAAATAATTTCAGTTATTTATTTAGTTTTTTAATATTTAATCAAAAACTGCTTATATATATATATATATATATATATATATATATATATATATATATATATATATATATATATATATATATATATATATATATATATATATATATATATATATATATATATATATATATATATATATATATATATATATATATATATATATATATATATATATATATATATATATATATATATATATATATATATATATATATATATATATATATATATATATATATATATATATATATATATATATATATATATATATATATATATATGAGGGTGGGCTAAAAAGAAGCGCCTATTCTGCCGTAAAATCATGTACAATGCAGATAAAGTAATGAAACAAAGACTGAAAGAAGGTCAAAGATTTATTCAATAAACACGTAATATTATTTTTCTTCAAAATTTCCTCGAACATCAATACATTTCTGCAAACGTTGAACCGACTTCTCGAAACTGGTTGAAAAGAAGTCTTGATCTGTTTTCCGAAACCAATCTGCCACCACTTCCTTCATCCAACATCTGAACCAAATCTCACTTCCCGGAGACTCTCCTTCAATTTTGGAAATAAGTGAAAATCACTAGGAGCCAGATCAGGACTGTAAGGTGAATGATCAATGACCTCGATGTTTAAGCGTTGAAATTTCTGAAGTTTCTAGACATAGCAATGTAGTCGTGCATTGTTTTCATACAGGAGGAAAACTGTACGGTTTGGTCTTATTCGACGGATGTGGCTCTTCAATTTCTGGAGAGTTTCACAACAGCGGTCAGAATTTACAGTCGTGTTCTTCGGAGGATATTACGAATAGATGAGTCTCTCCATATCCCAAAATGCTGTCAGCATGAGTTTACCAGGTGAGCTTGGGTGTCTGAAATCCATAGAGGCTCGTTTTCCTTCTGGATCGTAGTGATGGACCCACGTTTCGTCTCCCGTTACAATGTTTTGAAGAAATTAATCTCCCTCTCGATAGCAGTTTAGAATTTCATTAGCAATATCAACCCATTATTTCATCATGTCTTCTGTCAGCTGCCTTGGCAACCAAAGCGCACAAATTTTTTTATACCTTAAACTTGCAATTATTGCTTGGACACGCTCTTTCGAAATTGCAAGCATGGAAGCAATTTCGGACTGTATAATTCATCGATTTCCCCGAATAATGTTATCAACGCAAGTATGATGTTGGTCAGTGGTCACTGTAATAAGGCGGCCACTTCTCGGAGCATTATGAATCGACATTTCACCTTTATTGGGAAGAGTTGTTTTACGAACCCATCGACGAACGTTGTTAACATCCATAGTGTCCGTTTCATACACCTCGAGCAAACGACTATGAATTTCAGGAACATTCTTTACACTTTCAGCAAGCAAAAATTAAATCACTGAACGTAGCTTCAACAAAGTATCACTATTAGCTTCCATTTTTCTATCACGGCACAACAATGAAGCTAAATAACTATACCGTTCGCATATCATATCTATTCTACAAGCTTTAATCTTTCGAAGGCAAGACTGAAAATGTTTATACTTGTTTCCGTTGCTTAGCAACGCATCAACAGGCATTATTTTTCAGCCCTCCCATATATACATATATATATATATATATATATATATATATATATATATATATATATATATATATATATATATATATATATATATATATATATATATATATATATATATATATATATATAAGAAATAGTTTCTAAACATCAATTTCTGAAAGTGTAATTTAAAATATTATGTGTGCATTTACACTACATATAAATACTCAAGAAATATACATAATAAACTCACACAAACACCTACAAAATAGATGA
This sequence comes from Armadillidium nasatum, assembly GCA_009176605.1. NCBI lineage: Eukaryota > Metazoa > Arthropoda > Malacostraca > Isopoda > Armadillidiidae > Armadillidium > Armadillidium nasatum. The sequence goes on from SEYY01004325.1 coordinate 46,754, forward strand.
TAATGTCTGTAATACTTAAAACAGTTTTTAAATGTTCAAAATTGTATTTGATTTTTTTGAATACTGAAGACGATAATTTCCTTATTAGGACGATGAAAGACAAAGTGAGTGATGTGACGATCCAATAATAAAAAAAATAATAAAATCAATGAAGAGAGAAAGAAAGAAGAGGAAGAAAAATATACGAAGGAAAAAGCAAATAATAGAAATATCGTGGAAGAAGAAGAAGAAAAAGAAATTTTTTAATCTGCTCGAAGATAGAGAACATTATGGATTGCACAATAGGCTAAAATATTAGAATATTAATCTTACATATATGGATGCCAATTTTTGCGTTAATATATATATATATATATATATATATATATATATATATATATATATATATATATATATATATATATATATATATATATATATATATATATATATATATATATATATATATATATATATATATATATATATATATATATATATATATATATATATATATATATATAGTAAAATTATGCTAAAACCGCCCATCAAAATATTATATATATATATATATATATCAGAGGTGGGCATAAGCGCAAAATGAAGCGCAAAAGCGCAATTTGCGCTTTAAAATTTTTTTTTGCGCTTTTGCGTTTTGCGCTAAATTTCGAAAATGTGCGCTTTTGCATTTTGCGCTTAACAACTTTTTTAAGAGCGCAAAAGCGCAATATTTTGCGCTTTTGCGGAAGTTTTTTGAAATTAGCGCTT
>SEYY01004325.1:50000-55000 GCA_009176605.1 Armadillidium nasatum
CAGTTCAATCAAATAATTTTAAGTGGCAACCCAAAGGGCCTATATTTTCAGATATTTAGGTCAAATGCTTGTTTATGATATAATACCTTTTCTATCTTTTTTTACTGTTGATTTATCGAAAATATTATAGAACACAATTGAAAGAGAATTTAATTTATTATATATTATGTCTCAACTATAATTTTATTTAAACTAAAATTGATAGTGTTATTAGAGAAAACAGTAATAAAATCTATCAGAGATTTGGAAGATTCTAGAACAAATTTCCGAGGTAAAGAGCGTTTCCGTTCTTAGATAGCTTCAGCTTGTTTTGAATCTTCAACGAAGTAGGTGCGTTACGTGCTTTATATATAGTTTCTTCATTTATTTAATTATAATATTGTAATATTTATATATATATAATTGATGTTTTGTTTATTTTAGTGAATGTGTAATATTATGGCCTCTTCGCACTCTCTACGTAAAAGTTCCAAAAGAAATTTAATCGGACATACAGAAAACCAAATTGTAGGTGGAAAACTTTCTTCAAATCTGCAAGTACTTCGAATTTTATTCTATAATTTACGTGTAGTTAAATTATCTCTCAAAAAAAAGTGCAGCTCTAGTCATAAAAGAATTGCTCATTTTTTTGTGAAAAGGTCCGTATTCCAATAAAACAAATAGATCACTGCAATGAAAAATTGTATCGTTGTATAATGAATGGGCAGATTTACAGAAAAGGATAAATAGAGTATCAGATGTCGAAACCAAAAAACGAACCAAATTCACTGATAAATTTGATGATTTATTCGATGTTGCACATGAAAATGTGTTAAACATAGTTAAGAATGAAGAGAATAGTATATTTTTATTAATGCAACGTATGAAAGGACGACCAGGTTCCATGGCTGGTATTGAATTTGAAATATAAGGTAAGTGAAAAATATAAACAGAAACGAAAAGAATAAGAAGAATGGAAACTCAAGAGAACTTATGAAGAAATGAAGAGAAATGTTACGGTTGAGTTACCATGGTCAAGCAGTGATAGTGGAGATGAAAAAGAAAGTGAACATGCTTATGACCCACATAAAGATATTCAACCATGCACAAGTGATTCAATGACAAAAAGAACTTCAAGCTCAAGAGATACATTAGATTTTTTTCACTCCAAGTCGATCAGAAACGTTAGGCAGATGTAAAGTTAGTGATCGTAAAGCAGTTTACCTTTTAATGGCATCAGCAGAAGCTTTCAAATATAATACCAAAACCTTAATTATTAATCTTACCTCATTTCAACGTCGAAGGAAGGAATTCAGGGAAAAGAGACAGGCAGAAAATAAATGGAAATTTAATGTAGCAGATTGTAATGCTTCGATGCTACATTGAGATAGCAAACTTCTTCCAGGATTATGTGTTGTAGAAAAAGTAGATAGACTGGCAATACGTGTAACTTTTGATGGCAAAGAACAATTATTAATATTCCCTGAAATTTCAGCATCTACAGGAGAAGAGCAAGCCATAGCCGTTTATCAAGAAGTGACAAAAAATTGGAACATAGAAAAAAAGAGAGGTACTGTTTTTTGACACAACAGCAAACAACACCGGCAGAGTAAATAGTGCCTGTATAAATATCGATAGAATGTTTGATCGGGATTGGCTCTACCTTCCATGTCGACATCATATCTTTGAATTACTAATTGAAAAGTTGTTTTGATCTATTAATGGGATCAAGTTCTGGACCGGATATAAATTTGTTTAAAAGGTTTAGGGAAATTTGGTCTACCATTAACAGGAAAAAATATAGCTGTGGGGCAAAAGTTGTTAGCGAGGATGTCCGTGGAAGTATGTTGAAATTTTTAAAAAAGAAATTAAGTCAGAATCAGCAAAAGAGATGATTATCGGGAAATATTAGAATTGGCATTAATCTTTCTCGGCAATTCTTCATGACGAGGAATCTCAATTCGCATTCCTGGAGCTGTGAGCAAAGTCTGGTGGATGTCGAAGGCGATTTACGCCTTTAAAATCTATTTATTTCAAGATCAGTTTACACTGACCAAAAAAGAGAACGATTCTATCAGAAAAATATTTATTTTTCTTATCACACTCTATTTGAGAACTTGGGTTATTGCACCATTAGGTGTTAAAGCTCCATATCACGATTACAATTTTTTTTTGAAATTAATCGAGTATAAGGATTTGGATCAAGATATTAGTAGTGATAGCGCAAAAAAATTTGCAAACCACTTATGAAATTTCAGAAACCGCTGCATTCGCATTCTTTGATGATGATGTACCAGTATATATTAAGCAAAAAATAGCTACTATAATAACAACAACAAATGACAGATTTATGAGAATCGAATAAAACCACACATTATGAAAGTTGAAGATCTCAATACTATAAAAGAGAACGATTTTTCGTACTTCATTACATTCGAATCTAAATTATTCTTCTCAAGATTTGCAATCAATACAAATTTTCTTAAGAATCCCCCCAACCTGGCAAGATGATGAAATATTGGAGATATTGAGAAGCATTGTAGCTGTAAAGGATACAGCTGAGAGAGAACTGAAACTATTACAAGATTATAAAAACCTTTTTACCAAAAATGAAAAAGAAAAACAGTACATTTCACAAATTGTTGATGAGCACAGAAAATGGTATGCCGATGCCGCTAAAACAAGCCTAATAAAAGAGGTGTAATCACACTGTCCTTGCTAATCTTTGTCGAATGTAGTCATATGACTGAAATATGGAGAAAATAAAATTACATTTCGATTTTGTCTTTGATTTTTCAAAAAAAATATTTGTAAACCAAATACATGTAAAACATAATAAAAAATGTGTGAATTTTCGAACTTTTAGCTCTTTGGGGGCCACCTTAATGTTGATCAATTAAGCTAATATTTTATATATGTTAGTTTTATGCATAATGGAAAAACCTTTAGTGTTGGGAGCAAAAAAATTCAAAAGTTGAAAATTAAGGGCCACCCTAATATATATATATATATATATATATATATATATATATATATATATATATATATATATATATATATATATATATATATATATATATATATATATATATATATAATATATATATATATATATATATATATAATTTTGATAACTGTATGTAAACAAGGATGTACACAGATATTCTTAGAATTGTGATTTTAATATTTCAAGAGATTAAGTAATCTATTTTTGTGTTTCAAAGCTTTATCAACAAGAAAATAGAAAAGGAAGTTTTTATAAACAAGGAAAAAATATTTACATATTTGTAGGTTACATATATAATATATATATATATATATATATATATAATATATATAATATATATATATATATATATATATATAAATATTCCCTTTTCCTATTGGTAACTCTGACCATAATCTTATAACTCTTACTTATAACGATTTCTTTCCAGAAGCTCCACCATGCTCTAAACGTACTTTCTGGCACTTCAATTGGGCTAATTAGGGGGCAGTGCGTCGCTTCTTTGTTATTCTTTATTCACACCGTTGGAATGAATCCAGCTTTGGCTCTGGAGATGCTTCAATTTCTGCCGAAAAGGTGGAGACCTTGGTCGTCAATGAGCAGGTTCATTCCTTCTTCAACTAAATCTTTTTCTCCTCAAAATTCATGGTACGACGGCAGCTGTTTTCTTGCCCTTCTCCTATCACTCTTGCTAATTTTCATTCAGCTCGGAATCGTTGCAGGGATGTTCTTCGACGGACTAAGTGTACTTTCACTAAAAGGAAGTGCGCTGACCTCCATGGATCTCCTAATGATAAAAATTTCTGGCCTCTTGTCAAAAATATCTCTAATAACTTCTGTAAATCTGCCTTTCCTCCTCTTATTCGCTCTGATGGTTCTGTAGCTAATGCTCCCTCTGAAAAGGCTAATCTCTTCGGCCTCCTTTATCATCTAATTCTACCCTGCTAGATTCTGGCATCCCTCCTCCTACCTCTTCTTCTCTCAGGTGTCCCATGTCTCTAAGTGTTATTACTCATGATCGGGTACATGGGATCCTGAAATCTATGTAGGAAGGCCGGTGGTCCGGATGGCATTCCCCTTTTTGTTCTGAGGGAGTGTGCTGTCCTCGCTCAGTTCAACTCTCTATGACCTAATATTAATACTTTTCCTCAGTGTTGGAAGTGGGAATATGTTCAGCCGATCTTGAAGAAAGTTAGCAACTCTGACCCTTCCATCTATCGACTCTCCTCTACTCTCATTTCCTGGATCATTTGGAGTCTCATTCTCTTTTCTCAGATCATCAGTATGATTTTCAACGCTCTAGGTAAACTGGTGACATACTTTCCTATCTCACTAATATATGGTTTTCTAACCTTAGAACTTCGGGAAGTTTTGTGTGGTGGCGCTTGAGATATTTAAGGCATTTGACCGGGTATGGCATGAGTCCCTAAGCTCCCTTCTTTTGAGTTCTCTCCTTCTCTTTGCTTACTCTTGTCTAGTTTTCTCTCAGATCGTTACATTTTGACACTTGTAGATGGAGCGATCTCTTCCTCCATTCTTGTCAATTGTGGTGTTAATCAGGGATCTGTTTTATCTCCAACTTTATTCTTGCTTTTCATTAACGATCTTCTTAACTGCACTTCTAACTTTGTTCACTCTTATGCTGATGACTCAACTCTACATTCTTCTACTCATTTCAAATCAGCTCCCTCTTTGGCATCTAGAGTTGCTGATCTGGATGGGATTTCCCGGTGGGGTAATAACAACCTTGTGAAGTTCAACTGTTTAAAAACTCAACTTCTCCCTCTCAAAACACCTCCTAACTTTCCCCTCCTCTTCTTCGATAGCTCTTCCATCTCACTTGTAAATAACATTAATATTCTTGGACTAAACATAAACAATAAATTGTCATGGAAACCACATATCACATTGGTTACTAAGGCGGCCTTTAAGAAGCTGGGAATTCTGTTCAGATTGAGGGAATTTTTTTTCTGAGCAGTTATTCCAAATATAAGGGTCTTTTCGCATTTGTATG
>SEYY01004325.1:65000-72500 GCA_009176605.1 Armadillidium nasatum
AGATATCTTACAATAGATTTAAATGGTATTTTGTCCTATTAAAGGAGAAGATGTCTTACATAAATTGCGGCAACATTTCATATACAAAAGCAACTGAAAAATATTTATGACACTCTAAATAAACATGGTCATGTATTGAAAAATTTAAATTTGAAATCGAAATTATTCTTCTGAATAAAATTAATAGAAAATTTCCTTTACTTTTCTTTCCAATAATTATAACTGATAAAAATAAATATATTAACAAAATTAGCTGCGATATAATAAAATTTTCTAATAAGTTTTTTTTTTTTCGTAACAAAATAATTTGGAATTTAAAAATGTAGAAACTTCTTCAGTGGTTGTTTTGTGATTGGTGAAAAATTTATATTTCTTAAGCAATTCTTACCACAGTTATAGGCCATTTTTTCCTCCCCATGTACTGCAATAATTGCATTAATAATACTTTTTAAATTATATAAAGTTTACCATTTTCATTTATGATAAATCTATTGGCCAATTGGTCATACAATAAAATATCCAAAATGTATAATTTTATTGCATTAAGAAGTTTAAAGGAACCGCTAAATTTAATTAAATATTTAATAAACATATAATAAAAATTCAATCTAAAAAAAAAATAAATTATAAAACTATATATAACTTAATATTTATTATTTACTTTTAATTTCACTAGAATTTTAATATCAATTACTTAAAACATTTGTCTAGAAAACTTTCAACCTAAGTTATGAGGTCATATAATTGTAATAGTAATAATAATAATAATAATAATAATAATAATAATAATAATAATAATAATAATAATAATAATAATAATAATAATAATAATAATAATAATAGAACATTAAAGGTCGACGCTCCCTTCTCTTTCAATACTCAAATCTTGCCTCAAGTTGCGTCTGTTTTTGAGGTGAAGTTAGACAAAAATCTGTCCGTTAATATTAATCCTATATTAAAACTATTCATTTTCTTTAATGTGAAAGAAATATAATAAAGATCATAATATTAATAATAGTAATAATAAATATAAAACTAATAATGAATAATAATAATAATGATAATAATAATAATAAATAAAAATAATAATGAAAGTAATAAATTATAATTAGTAATATTAATAATAATAAAGTAATGATAATAATGTTAAAAATAATAATAACAATCATAGTATCTGAAGATATATATCCATTTTATTTAAAAATAAAATATTTAAAATAATATATATATATATATATATATATATATATATATATATATATATATATATATATATATATATATATATATATATATATATATATATATATATATATATATATATATATATATATATATATATATATATATATATATATATATATATATATATATATATATATATATATATATATATATATATATATATATATATATATATATATATATATATATATATATATATATATATATATATATATATATATATATATATATATATATATATATTATAAACTTTATAACGATAAGTTTAATAAATAAACAGAGGAAAGAAATGCAATTTGAGTATTTATAAATTAAAATAATTATAAGTTTGTAAAGGTTAATATAAATTAAATTAACAATTTTAATGCATTGAAAAATAATTATATAAAATAATATAGAAAAATTATAGTTTGAAATAAATAAAAATTTAAATGAATAAATGCAAAGATGAATTTTATTTCCCAAATAAACGTAAATAAAATTGTAGCTAAATCTTTAAGTATTATTATTATTATTATTATTACTATTATTATTAGTAGTAGTAATAGTAGTAATAATAAATGGTGATAATAATAGTAAAATAATAATAGTAATAATAATAATAATAATAATAATAATAATAATAATAATAATAATAATAGTAAAAACAAAAATAAAAACTGCACTTAAAGTATAATTCAATGTATATTCTATCTATCTATCTATCTATCTATCTATCTATCTATCTATCTATCTATCTATCTATCTATCTATCTATCTATCTATCTATCTCTCTCTCTCTCTCTCTCTCTCTCTCTCTCTCTCTCTCTCTCTCTCTTCTCTGTATATATATATATATATATATATTATATATATATATATATATATATATATATATATATATATATATATATATATATATATATATATATATATATATATTTTTTAAATTTTAAAAAAAAAAAAAAAAAAAAAAAAAAAAATTTGAAAATATATAAAAGTATAAATAATTATTTTCCAAGAATTATTTCTTCTTTTATTTATGTTCTATAACTTAATGATCTGAAGTAGCATTGGATAATATGTCAAATATAGTCACATCATTTTGTATTATTGATATACATCATTAAAGAGGGCTTATCTTTCGTAGAAACTGTATTGGCGATAATAATAATAATAATAATAATAATAATAATAATAATAATAATAATAATAATAATAATAATAATAATAATAATAATAATAATAATAATAATAATGAAAAATAAATAATTGTAATAATAATAATATAATTCTGAAGAATTTTCTATTAACCACATGTGATCACTTGGATGAAAGGTAAAAAATAAAAAATAAATAAATAAATAAATTATTACTATTCCGTACACGAGTAAGATCGGGGTGAAATTTTATCGAAGATCAAAGATTTTCAAATAAAATTTCTAAGTCGTTTTAAAGAACAAGAAATAATTATATAAAATAAAGAAATCGAATTTTCTAAGACAGTGGTGGGCAACCATTGGCACGCGTGCCAAACGTTGCAAGCTGATTGATTTTTTCTGACACGTCAAAAAGGTTTTTGATTTTTTTTTTTTTTTTTTTTTTTTTTTTTGAAGGGATCAAAGATTCAGGATTGTTTAAATGTAATTTTAAATGTAAATAAATATATTTTCTTTTTTGAACATCATTTATAAATGATTTAAAATCAGCAGTAGATTGTCTGTAATAACCTTTTATTGTTTTAGTAGTCATACAAATGTATAAAAGTTCTCCAAATACTTAAAATATATTAAATATTATGCTCACAAAAAAATTTGGCTGGCACTTCAAGAAATTTTGTGTCACAGAGATTCTGCCAATTTTGGCACTAACTCTCACAAAGGTTGCCCACCCCTGTTTTAAAGAAGTCAAATTTACAGCCGGTGTTGCAAAATTAATACCATATATACAGCGACCCGGTACAACATCAACTTTTAATTTAAGGTCCTAAAAATTTAATCGACCGAGTCAAAGGCTTCGAAAAAGGAAATTTGTTCTAAAATGTTGCTTGGAAGTGGAAGAACATAGTGGACGTGTAAAGACATTTTGATAGAGAGTTCCACACAGAACTACAAGTAAGGCTAACAAATGTTCTCAGTCAGGTTGGAACTGTTCATTAGATCCACAAGACCCATAAAATTAGTGCTAATCATGGAAATTCTTTATCTCCATGAATTTTTTTTATTTATTTATTTATTTATTTATTTTTTGAAAAGCAGCTCTGAAAATGATATTTCAGAAGATAGAGGGAATCACATTTTGAAGCTCAGTCGCTAGAACATTTTATTTCAACAATTAATTAATATAATTGTTGTTGCTGGGCAAATAAGAACCCGTATTTTAAAGAGAAACGTCATGTGAACTTAACAATGGGTTTCAGTGTGAACAGGTCATCGGGTATCCCCGCAAGATCTTCCATGGGGCCCGTCATATATATATATTATATATATATATATATATATATATATATATATATATATATATATATATATATATATATATATATATATATATATATATATTTATATATTGTAATTCCTATGTTTTATCTCTAAAGGTTTCTTTTTAAACTCGTACAAGAGTCACCGTCTGGGACTCACAAAGACCCAGCCTCTCCTCATCCACCCACCTCTGCATCGCGTTGGTCCGCGTGGGCATTGTCACCATCACTGAGTGTAAATACAGGAAAAAAGATTATACATCAGGGTCAGATGTAGAAGCATTGAATGCTTGCCTAGTTCGCCACACCTCAAGCTATTTTTGTATTTTTGTATTTTTTTTTTTAATTTGGGCTAACCTAATAGATTCTTTTTATCACTAATACTATGTGAAATGTTTACTAATTTGCAACTCTTTTGAACAACATCAACATCAATGTCTGAGGTCATAGCGTCAATCATTTTAAGCACATCCTACAATAGTTTCATTATAATTACACATCTATCCTCTTTCATCTATATTGATTACTATTCCTCTTGGATATATATATATATATATATATATATATATATATATTATATATATATATATATATATATATATATATATATATATATATATATATATATATATATATATATATATATATATATAATATATATATATATATATATATATATATATATATATATATATATATATATATATATATATTATATATATATATATATATATATATATATATATATATATATATATATATATATATATATATATATATATATATATATATATATATATATATATTATATATATATATATATATATATATATATATATATATATATATATATATATATATATATATATATATATATATATATATATATATATATATATATATATATATATATATATATATATATATATATACACATACATATATGAAAATAGTGTGACATTTATCACAAATGACCTCTATAAAAAGAACAAACAGACCGGGATATAAATTGGTGTACATCGGATTTTAATCAAGAAAAGAGGGAGCCTCCCGCAGACTCTTTCTTTTCTAAAACAATTTGCTTTATGAGAGAATGTTATAAAGATAATTTTCTTTTGTATCTTCTCACTCTTGTATGTGGAAAAAGGAAGTCCAGCATGGTAATATATACATCTGCCTTATTTATATATATATATATATATATATATATATATATATATATATATATATTATATATATATATATATATATATATATATATATATATATATATATGTGCGTGTGTGTTTCCTCATTTTGGTAAGCAATTTTTCATAATCTTCCAATAATTTTACTCCTCTTTCTCTACATCATTTATAAATTTAAGTCTGTATGCAAATTTTTAATCCTTTTAATTAAGAAGTTTTCATTGTTATTCCTTTCCGATGCATGAATACCCCCAGAAATTTGTTGTATTTCTAGAAAATCGCTCAAAGAATCATTTGGATTTCTTATTAAGAGGTGATCCATGTTCTAATCGAGATATGTATTTAACGCCTCTGTTTGAAGTGTTAACTTTTTAACTATTTCATCAGAAACATCGGGGTTATTCATGTTTTCTACTGTCAGTAATTTTGTTTCAACTGAAACAGTTATGTAAAAAAAAAAAAAAAGGATACGACTGCTAATTCAGGTGATAGATACCACAAATGGTTGCAAAATTTTTGCAACGCTAATTTGCCGATTTCCTCATTTATATCCTTATACAAATAAAAGTTAAATAGGAACATCAGATCTTGGAGTGGAGCTTCTGTCTCAATAAGCTAACGAATCCCTTGACATACAGGCAAACAATGAACGGACATAAATCTCTGATACTGTTTATTTCATTTCGTGAGATTTTAAATTAAAGCTTTAGCCATCCATTTGGTATGATGAATGGATCCTGGGATCTTGAATGGTTATCCTCAAGGAAAATTTCCGTAAGTTCAACAGGTTCCCTTATAATTTTCCAGAACTTGTTTTTCCCTAAGAGTTCTCAAAGAAAACTCAAGGAGATCTTCAATATTTGATAGCTTGTGTCTGTATATCTGTTGTGAATTTAAATTTATCAATTACTGCCCATTTATCTTTGAATTTTTTAAATATGAGAATATTTGATTCAAAAGATTGGCCAACTACAGAATCGGAAACAATCTTCAAAATAATTTCCTAGATATGGTGTCGACATAGTAAATACAATATTTCTCTACTTAATTTTTGTTCTAGTATTACACAAGAGCCTGGAAATCGACCTGCTTGCAGCTGTTGTATCAAAACCCAAGGTTTACACTTTTTTTATATATATATATGGGATCAGCTTGGTGTTGTTCGCTACTTGAAATAATCAAAAGTATTGCTCAAAAGGACCACAGGTTACAATTTACTGAAAGTCTTTCTACATGTTCCGTGCCTGTAATATTTGTTAAAATTTCCATCTCAGTGTACCGTCAATATAAGGTAAGTTGAATTGAGTAAACTTTTCAAAAATCTTTGCTGCTATTTCACGTCTCAAACGCTTCGACATCGTGGTATAGATCTGCATGACCTAGAACTTCCGATGTTGTTGTTATATCCTAACAGCATCACAATCAGTAACTTTGCACTTATCAAATATACCAACTAAATAAGGTGCTATTAGTTGTACTTTGTTTGGAAATGCTGAGCGAATGCGAAAGACTTGCATCATATGGTATAGGTTTATCGCTTGTACAAATTTCTTCCATTTCAGTTGCATTTTCTGTGGATGAACTCTAATCTTTTATACGTCGACTACTACTACTACAAGTAATAAGGTTGATTTGAAAAAGTTTTGAAGATGTTTCTAAACTTCTAGGATTTGAAAACTTTAATTATTTAGAAAAGCATTGAATTCCTTTCCAGGAAGGTCACTAGGAATGTTTCAAGATACCAAGAATATTTTGCACTTAGAAATGTTTGGGTTGTGTGTTTTCGATGGTCTAATAGTTGTATGCAAGATTGAAATTATCATTTAGATAAAGAACTGAGTTTTTGAGTCTTTGAAGCATCACCCTAAAATAGGTGATGAAATAACAAACAGAAATTATTCCAGAGATAGAACTGAGCTCTGAGGTACACAATTTTTAATTGGCTTAAAAAGGAGGAGACAAGCTTACACCGTTACAGAGAAAGTGACTTATACCGAAAGCGGGAAGGCTTGTATCGAATTTTATCGAAAGTTCTTTCTAACTCTAACTTAATATCAAAATCTTCCCAGTCGAACATCTTCTGCATATTCAGGAGATAAATATATATATATATACAGAGGTAATGAGTTTGGTCTTAGATTGGAACGAGATTCTCAACCATTAGGAAGTTTTTTTCGAATATCGAAACTGATAATCTGATGTAAGATGGAAAGAATTAAGTTTAGGATAGATTTTTAAATCTTTATAGGAATAGAATTAAAGCAAAAAGATGATATTTACAGAATTGAGAAAATTCGGCTTTTTACTACACACGTTTAGAGGGTTCATGATTTAATCAAAAATTTAAAAACAGGTAGCTAGAGTCGAAATAGTTAATCAAGGCAGGGTATAAAATTGTGAGCACAAGATTTGAAATGCTCAGCAAGGATATCGTCAGAATATACGTTCTAAATAATTAAGATTAAAGAGAACTAAAATCACACTATTGGAAAAAGCTTTGTGTAAGGCAAATGAGTTGGATTAAGATAGAGGATAAGACCCAGCGGATCATTTAAACTGGAATTAGAGGTAATAATTTGAGTGAGAAGTTCACTTCAGCAGAACATAAAG
>SEYY01004325.1:82500-86008 GCA_009176605.1 Armadillidium nasatum
CTTCTTCTTCTTCTTATTATTATTATTATTATTATTATTATTATTATTATTTTTTTCTTTTTTTTCTTTTTTTCTTTTTCTTCTTTTTTTTCTTTCTTCTTCTTCTTCTTCTTCTTCTTCTTCTTCTTCTTCTTCTTCTTCTTCTTCTTCTTCTTCTTCTTCTTCTTCTTATTATTATTATTATTATTATTATTATTATTATTATTATTATTATTATTATTATTATCATTATTATTATTATTATTATCTTTTTTTTTCTTTTTTCTTTTCTTCTTCTTCTTCTTCTTCTTCTTCTTCTTCTTCTTCTTCTTCTTCTTTTTTCTTCTTCATCTTTTTCTTTTTCTTTTTCTTCTTCTTCTTCTTCTTCTTCTTCTTCTTCTTCTTTTCTTCTTCTTCTTCTTCTTCTGTCCTCAATACTCTTTATTGTATATGTAAATGACATTGATGAAAATGTATTAAGTAATATTTCGAAATTTGCAGACGATACAAAAATTGGAAATCGCATAACTTGCGAAAAAGATTATCAAGTACTCCAAAGTGATTTGAATAAAATTGTCAATTGGTCAAAAACATGGCAAATGAAATTTAACATTGATAAATGTAAGGTTTTACATTTCGGTAGCAGGAATATCGAATATAATTATGTTATAGGTGACTCATATATCAAAGTTGTCGATGAGGAAAAGGATCTTGGAGTTTTAATCAGTAAGGATTTAAAATTTGCAAAACAATGTGCTGATTCTGTTAAGAAGGCTAATAAAGCTTTAGGTTTCATTGCAAGAAATTTTGAATATAAATCTAAAAATATAATACTTCCTCTTTATAAATCGTTAGTTAGACCTCATCTGGAATACGCGGTACAGTTTTGGAGTCCATATCTCAAAAAGAACATAGATAAAATCGAAAGTATTCAAAAAAGGGCAACTAAATTAATACCAGAATTGAGAGGTAAATCATATGTGCAACGTTTACGAGAACTTGATATACATTCTTTAGAAACAAGAAGATTGAGAGGAAAATTAATAGAAGTATTTAAAATTCTAAATAAATTTGACAACGTTGATTATAAGCAATACTTTCGGTACGACTTGAATGACCTAACACGTAGCAACGGACACAAGCTATCTCACAAGCGATTTCAAACAAACATAGCAAAGAATTTTTTTACGTACGACGTGATTGAAAAATGGAATAGTCTTTCTCATCAAATAGTGAACAGCGACAACATCGAATCATTCAAGAAGAAATTGGATGCACATTTTAAGCAAATTGGTCTATGATCGCATAGTTCAATAATGATTATTTAACAGACTAGCCTTGAGTGGACTGTAAAGTCTTTGCTAGTCAGTGTTCTGTAGTTCTGTAGTTCTTCTTCTTCTTCTTCTTATTATTATTATTATTATTATTATTATTATTATTATTATTATTATTATTATTATTATTATTATTATTATTATTATTATTATTATTATTATCATTATTATTTTTATAAATATAATTATTATTATTATCATTTATTGATACTATTATCCAAATTTAAATGATATTCTCATTGCAATAATACATCAAGAAGGCATACCAAAAAATGCTAGAAAAACATTGATAAGAACAGATCAAAGATACGAATACAGTAAGTTTCAAAACGAAAATTTCGCCTCTATTCAAATATGTATATAAATACGTCATTCAGTATCACTTAAATGTTCAAAAATTTGCTTCGTCTACATTGTTCGCTTTCATTGCTCGTCTTCATTTTTCCCTTCATCGAAATATTCTCTTTTTATATATATATATATTTATTTAAAATAATTGGAGTCATGAACATTTTAAAAAGAATAAGTGGAAGGGAATAGCGAAAAATTTCGAAGAACATTATCTTTAATGTTAAAACTAATGTGCTATTTAATGTTGCCAAATGTTGCCTAAAATATGTAGTAGCCCTTTTACGTGAATTCTTAAAACATTCACAGTAGGAGTCAGTGGCATCTATGCTACATATTCATAAGGGTGACATTAGTACATCTTCCTTTCCATCTGCTTAAAATCCTTATTTCAGACGCAGGTTTCTTATGCATTTTTAACAATTATGTCGTATACAAATTTTACAGTTCTTGCTATTATATATATATATATATATATATATATATATTATATATATATATATATATATATATATATATATATATATATATATTATATATATATATATATATATACAGAAGAGCAAAATTAACGCACCACTGGAGCAAACGTCAATAGGAGGATACTGAAACATACAAAACGTTTAGTAACATTGTTAATATAGGAACACATGGTTATACATAATGGGGATAATGTGGTGCCACACCGTGGAAACCCCCGGGACCCTGGGACAGTGGCATATAAATAGGGTGCAAACCTGCAGGATGCATGTGCTGCCATCTGTCCCTGGCCATCAGTACCTTGTGTGGCCTCTCCTTACACGTATAACAGTTAAGCACCGTTAATGCATACTGGAGATGAGGTCCTCGATAGTTTCCTTTGACAGTGCATACAACCGTATGTCGCAGGTCGTGGCTGGTTCTGTTGGCGTCGCAGTCTCCTTTTCATAGATATCCAACAGATGCTCGATGGATCGGGACTGTGCGCGGCCAGTCCAGTGTTCGAATCCCTACCGTGTTGAGGTAATCACCAATACATCTGGCGTTATCCTGCATGAGGACGAAGGCTTCGCCGATGTAGTGTCCAAATGGTACGACGTACGGTTTGAGTATGTCCGTTATGTATCGTTGCCCGGTTAGGTACACTGCATCAAAGACGTGCAATTCCGTGTGGTCATGGAAAGACATACCACCCAAACCATAACGGACCGACCACCAAAGGAGAGTATCTCTTGCATTGAGCATGTCTCATAGCGGTCATGACGCCTCCGATAAACCCTGGAACGTCCGTCGTAGCTGTGCAGATTGAATCGGGACTAGTCCGTACATAGGATATTCGCCCGATCCTGGGGCTGCCAATGCAAGTGTTATGCGAAAGAATCCTTGCTCTTCGGTGCTCCCTGGTGAGTAGGGGTCCTCTTGCCGGCATCCGTAGGAGGCATCTGTGTTCTTCGAGGCGATGTCGAATGGTATTCGTGCTAACAAAAGTCTGATGGACAGCCTGCAGCTCGGCACGATGGTTACGAGGTATTGCTTGTCGATCGTGAGCTGCTATTAACCGCATATCTGACCTCTACGGCCGTCGTTGTAAGTAGCCTACCTTGGCCAAGCTACCTGGTGTGAGAATGTGTCAACTCGTACCTCTGTAAAACCCTTCCAATGGTTGTATGAGAAACCCCAAACCGTCGGTCCAGTTTGCATTGGCCGTACCCTTCAGCTGCCAGTGTTGTGATTGCGACACAGTCGACAAGTGTAAAATTCCGTCGTAACTTATTCATGTTCCTTGAACAAACGTTAAAAGTTGAATCCTCTTGATACCCGGCATACCCGTGACGTTACCTCTCCTACCACGTCATTCACCGAATTCG